>WOXC01005365.1:97500-165000 GCA_011680675.1 Gymnobelideus leadbeateri | reverse complement strand
ATGTCAGTATCATCATATAAGTGGAAAAGTATGGTACATCTATTGAATACAAATAACTGTATTAGGCCATAGGAAACAAAGATTAACTGAACACAGTCCCTGATCTCAAGTGGCTTAGAGTCCAGTTAGGGAGATGTGATTCTATAGTAAAGTACAAAATTCTATAACAGGCAGCATCCGTGAAAAACCAGTGAGTATAATGTATAAACAATTGTACAGAAATTGAATGAATAGCCACATCTCTGGGGTACATTGTTTGTAATCCAGGGCATGGGCTAAAGAAATAAAGGTAAGAAAGGATATATCCCATGACAGCAGGGTGCTGGTTAAATAAGGTTGTATTTGAGTCTCCCTAATAGGCTCACATCAACCTCTAAGTTATCGGGGTGTGTGGTTCCCCATTTTTCCCCTTTCTGCTAACACCAGAGAAAATCAAATTTGCTCTAATAGGTTTCTCTGAGGTTTTTCATTAAGTGTTATGCCCTTACCTTTCTACCCTAGACAATTTCATGGCATCTATAAGGACTAGGTAGGATTGTGTACCCTCTTGTTTTTTTTTATTAAACAAATTCTTTATTAACTTCTGTTTTATATCATTCATTTCTGCCAGATTTTGAGTTACAATTATTTCCCCCACCCCCGTCTTTCCCCTACCCACCCTCCCTAGCCTCTTGTTTTAAGGGGGATCATACAATGAAACACATATTGTCACAGGGACATACAGATTGTGACATCAATTTTGTATGTTAGAATATGAAATTTTAATGTTAAGAGACCTATGAACTCAGGACACCACATATGTAATGAAATTTCTCATTTCAAATATAAAGTACAGAAAGACTCATGCCTCCCTCTGGTAAATGTTTTTCATAGTCTCCCTCTCTAGAAACAAATGGAAATCCTCTCATCTCTCTTCAAAGTTCCATTTGACTGGAAGAAAAATACGTGACTCTCCTGTAGCTAAAAATTTAATTTAAATATATAAAGTTTATTAAATTTGAATAACAAACTGAGGGAAAGCAATGTCAAACAACCATGAAGTACCTGGAAAAGTCAGTACTTGAATTTATGTTGTCAAGCTCCAAATACATTTTTGAAATAAAATTTAATTCCTTAAAATTATATCCTAAGAATGCTGACCTGTTGTTGAAATGTACGTATTAGAAATTGATTACTTTGAATTCATTTCTCCTGGTAATGACTTGGTCTTCTATATAAGCATTTATAAGATTCCCTTTATCAATGCAACTCTTTATTAGAATGGCAGAGGTATTCCCACTAAGAGTTTGGGGACTTTCTAAGCTGATTCTTTCCCTGATGGTAGCAGGGTAGCCTATGAAGAAAATAAAGTTCCTCCTAATGCATGACCAAAGGAATTGTAGGAGGTTGTGGGGCATGGAATAAAAATTCACTCAATGGACCTTACCTTACTCAGAGAACCTGTAAAGACCTCAGACTAAAAGGGTTAGGGTCTTCCATTGCATCCTGGGCCATCTCTAGTTATCCTGATGAAAATCTGATCACTGGACCCAGACTGCTCTGGAGGAGAAAGTGAGGCAGGTGACCTTGCACAGCCCGCTCTCACTAAACTCAAGGTCGACTGAAAGTCATGTCATCATTTACCTGATGTCATGGTCCTCTTAAAAAAAAGAAAGCCAACAACCTTAGTTAACTCCCAGTGCCAAAAGTATTTGTATATACCAAAGACAGACTTCTTTTTTGCGTGTGACAATGAGCTAAAATATAGAAAATTTCATAATTTTCTTCAAAATTGCCCCATTTCACAGAGATTCATTTCTCTTGATGTCATACTACTTGGCACATTTTTTCCACTGACAATGGAAGTATTCCATCCAGTAAAATATCCTTCTTTTCATACACCTCATCCATTTTGCATTCAAAATAAGAGAACATAGAGGAGGAATGAGGAGAGATAGAAAAAGAGAAAGGAAGGGAGGGGATGGGGAGAAGAGGAGAGGATAAGAGAAAATGGGAAGGGAGAAGTAAAAAGCAGAGAGCAGAGAAGACAAGAGGAGGGTAGGGGAAGGCAGAAGGGAGGAGGCAGGGTAGTTTTAATTTGATTCTAGAGGCAACAGGAGAATCTGGAGGATTAGCACAATGTTTACATATTCAGACTTATGCTTTCAGGAAACCATTTTGGCAGCTTGCACAGAAGAAGGATTGAATGGAGGGGAGGGTAGAAGTTAGATTACAACTTAGCTGTCTACTGCAGCACACTAGATAAGAGACGATGAGTACCTGAGTACTTGATGAGTGTTGGTGACTATTTGACTAGAAATTCAATTTAAGGATTGTCAATTAGCATCATGAAAAGAAGTAGTAATCACAAACATCTAAAAATTCTTCATGGGGTAAAAAGACTCAGAGTAACTTTTAATCCTTCTGTTATTTTTTAACAAGCTTCCTAAGTTTGTGAGAGACAATATGATATAATGGAAAAAAGACTGAGTTTGGTCCGTGATACATATAAGTTTCATGAGTATAACGAATGAAGTTTACATGCCCAGAATACTCTATGGAGATGAAAATATTGGTGTAGGAAAAAAATGAAAAATAAAAACAACTAAGTTGAGTGATAAGAATTCTATATGAATTTCTATTGTGCTTCCCAAAGAGATTAGGCAAGTGGGAAAAGGACCAGTATGGAAAAATATATTTATAACAGTGCTTTTTGAAGTGGCAAAAAATTAGAAATCAAGGGCATTCCCATTAATAGAAGAATAGCTAAACAAGTTGTGGTATATGAATAGAATGGAATGATATTATACTATAAGAAATGAGGATCAGGTAAACTTCATAATAACCTGGAGCTACTTACATAAGCAGATGCTGAGTGAGAGGAGCAGAACTAGGAGAAAGCTGTACCCAATTACAGAAGCATCATATCTGTGATGACTAACTTCAATAGACTGGGCGCATCTCAGCAATGCAAGGCTATAAGACAACTCCAAAACATCCATGATGGAAAGGGCTACCCAAATCAAGAAAAAGATTTGTGGTGTCTCAATACAGATTGAAGCTAACTCCTTGCTCTCTCCCTTTTTATTTTGTTTTTTCTTTCTTTCTCATTTTTTCATTCCATTGGTTAAAAACCTTTTTTTACAACTTGACTAATATTTAATGTGAAGGTATTTGTAGAACCTATATAGGATTTCTTGCAGCTGTAGAGGAGGAGTGGGGCCATGAGGGTGGGGAAGAAAATTTGAAACTCAAAAGTTTGTTGAACGGAATGCGTTAAACTAAAAGTAAATCAATCAATTAATTAATTACATTAAAAATAATTCTATAGATTACATTTTATCAAAGTATTGGATAAAATATGATTTGTTTTATGTGGAAATGATGTGGGGATATAAGATGAATAGAAGATAACATATAAGTATATGCATAACATAATTGCTATATTTGTGAAAGATGGTTTTGTGGAGGGAAGGTGGCATCTGAGTTGACCTTTAAAGGAAGCTAGAGGTCTTCAAATGTGAACTTGAAAAGAGAGTGCATTATGGCAGGACAGGACAACCTATGCAAAGGTTCTAAGATGGGCAATATATGTGAGGAATAACAATCAAGCCAATTTGTTTAGGCCACAGAGTTGAAGGGGAATTATCTGTAGTAAATCTAGGAAGTAAGTGTTCGTTGTAATGCAAATATTGTTAAATTTCAAATAAAGATGTTTCTTTTTGATCCAAATGTAGGAATCACTGGAATTACTGAGTAAAATTTGGCATGTCAAGATGTTGATTGAGGCAAATCCTGTGGCAGCCACTGAAGAGAGACTGGTCCCAGAAAGGAAAATAGAAAGAGATGTTTAGGAACTACAAGTAGGAAAATTTTGAATTAATGTCTATTTAAGGCTCATCTCAATCAGAGATAACCAAGTCAAATAGGTTTTCCTGAAAACTAGTCAATTACCCCTTGCTGAAGGTCATCAAACAAAAGGCTAGGTCAAATCAATTGTGTGCCTCTTATAAAGACATATTTTCTTCAGGTAAGTATTGCAGTATATCATGATTGAGATCTTCCAACTCTGAAATGCTATAATTTTCTTTAACAGTAACCATGATGTGTGAAGACCGAAATCAGAGTGCTGCGGTCATATTCATCCTCTTAGGATTCTCTGACTACCCAGATCTCCAAGTCCCACTCTTCTTTATATTTCTGGTTATCTATATGGTCACAGTAGTGGGAAATTTGGGTATGATTACGATCATCAGGATCAACCCCAAACTCCACACCCCCATGTACTTTTTCCTCAGTCACTTGTCTTTTGTGGACTTCTGTTACTCCACTGAAGTTACACCCAAGCTCTTAGAAATCCTAGTTGTGGAAGACAGAAAGATTTCTTTTGCAAGCTGCTTCACACAGTACTTTTTTGCTGCTATCAGTGTGTTGACAGAAACTTTCTTGTTGGCAGTAATGGCCTATGACCGCTTTGTGGCCATTTGTAATCCTCTTCTATATATGGTTACCATGTCCCAGAAACGATGTACACTGCTGGTGACTGGAGCATATGTATGGGGAATAACTTCTACCCTCATATTTGCCTACTCTCTCCTTAGATTGTCATTTTGTGGGACTAAAATTATTAACAACTTTCTCTGTGAGTATTCTGTCATCCTCTATGCTTCCTGTTCAGACAGACACTTAAGTGAAATGATACTTTTCATCCTAGCTAATTTTAATATCCTGAGCACCCTCATAACCATCCTCACATCCTATATTTTAATTTTTGTCACCATCATAAAGATGCAGTCTGCCAGTGGGAGAAAGAAAGCCTTCTCTACCTGTGCATCCCACCTGACTGTCATCTCCATCTTCTTTGGGCCCCTTCTCTTTCTCTATTGTGTTCCCAGTTCTAAAATCTCAGGGCTCACAGTCAAAGTGTCTTCTGTTTTTTACATAGTGGTCATTCCCATGTTGAACCCCATAATATACAGTCTGAGGAACAAAGATGTGAAAGAAGCTATCAGGAAATTAATCAACACCAAGATATTCCCTTTCTAAAATTGTTTCTTTTTGTGAGTCTGGGACAAACTCCTTGGTGACTCCAAAATCTGTGAAAACCTGTAAGCTGTAGAACAATGGCCATTTTGCATTGTGAGAAAAAGTCTAACTATTAGGGGATCTCTATAAACCTAGGAAATTCTAGGTTTCAAGGAAAGAGACAGAGAGATATACAGAGAGAGACAGAGACAGAGAGAGACAGACAGACAGACAGAGACAGAGAGAGATACAGAGAAAGAGAGAGACACACACACAAAGAGAGAGACGAGAGAGATAGAAAGAGGCAGAGAGATAGGCATAGTCATTGAAAGAGAGCAGGAGAGACAGGCAAACAGAATCTCTCTAACTAAATTCGTTCATGCCCCTTTATTACAAGAGTCCTCTGAGATTATCTTTCATTTATACTACATACTACAATATTTGTGTGTGTGTGTGTGTGTGTGTGTGAGTGTGGGTGTGGGTGTGGGTGTGCAAAAGTGGAAGCTAGGTGGAGCTGTGGATATAGGGGTTGGCCCTGGAGTCAGGACAACTCATTGTTCTGAGTTGAAATATAACTGAAAACAATGTCTAGCTGTGTGACCCTGGATAAGTCACTTAGCTCTGCATCTGTTTGCTCATCTATAAAATACACTGGAGAAGGAAATGACATACCCCTCCACTATCTTTGCAAAGATCACGCCAAATGTGGAAGGGAAGTGTTTAACATTACTAAAATGCCTGAGCAACAACAATATATAAACACACATTTATGTGTATGTATACATATCTTTGTATATTGGCAAATACATACAAATATGTGTCTATACATATGTGTAAATATTCACACATAAATACCTGACATGAACATAATTATTTATAAGCTGTCTTCCAGGTAACTCTAAGTTCCTTCAGAACACTGACTCCCCTTATTTGCATCCTCCATACTTAACATGGTGTTCAGAACATTGTAAGAGCTTAATAAATACTTGTGGATGAACAAAAAATTAAATGATGAATGACAAAAACAAAAATGTATAAAAATTTGGAGGAGAAAGAAAAATGGAAATATAAATGTGAACATTCAGGATTTTTTTAACTCTCCTCTCCACTCTTCTCAAGCATGAGTCCTTTTTAATTTTCCTTTTTCCTCATGTATTCCTTATAAATTTCTCACATAATTTGACTGGATATGAGTTTTTCAAAAATACTAATTAAACAAGGAAAATTATTATTATTATTATTATTATTACTTCATCTAGTTCTCTAACTTCTTTGTTATAAATAACTTCTATTGTGAAATCAACTTTTGTAAAGTAGACTGACAACTGACCTGTACTTTGAAACATTAGTTAGTTTCCTAGGCCACCAAGAGGTTCAGTGGTTAATCTAGTGTCAAAAGATAATATCGGTTAAAGATATAATATTCTTTCTGACTTCAAGGTTGATCTTTCATCCACTAAAAAACATTGACTCTCATGAAGGGAATGTTTGATTTCTTTCAATGATCTTTAATTGTCATCATTTACTTAAACTACCCTAATTCACAACCCATGTCCTTCTCATTGTACTATTATGTTTTTTTCTCTCTTTTTTGTTTTTTAGTTTACATCATTCATTTCCACAAGATTTTGAGTTACAAATTTTCTCCCCATTTTCCCCTATCCACAACCCCAAAACAGTGATCCCACTGAATACCCCAGCCCCCAATCTGCTTTCGATTATATCTTTCTTAATCCCCCCTCTGACTTTCCAGTAGGGCATGGTGGATCTATATGCCCCAGTGCCTGTATAACTTATTTCCGAGTTACATGTAAAATAATAATAATAATCATATACTATTATTATTATCATCATTATTTAAACATTTAATTTTAAAACTTTGAATTTCAGATTCTTTCCCATCTTCCCCTCATCACCCACCTGTACTGGGAAGATAAGCAATTCAATATTGGTTGTACATGTGTAGCTATGCCAAACATTTCCCCAGTGGATATATTGTGAAAGAGCAACTATATTTCCCTCCATCCTATCCCACACCTAACTTGTTCTGTTCTCTACTTTGATCCTGTCCCTTTTCAAAAGTGGTTGCTTCCAACATCCCACCCCCAACCTTCCCTCGTTTACATCATCCCCTATCTCACCCCCTTCCCCCAACTCTCCTGTAGGGTGAGAGGCCCTATTTAGTGTGTATGTCATTCCCTTCTGCAGCAGCAAGCACCCCAACATCCCCAGGGTGGCTGACAACACAGGTTCTTAGATTTCCTTTTCTAATGGAAAGCAACTCAAAATAGGTTAACAATCTTGTTTTAATCAATCAAACATATCATTTACTTAGTCCAGGGGTAAAAGGTCAGCACCCCAAACTTCAGAGTATACAGACAGAAGTTACAAGCAAACAGAAAAACATATCAAGCAGACAGGCTTCCAACTGTCTTAACCATTACATCCATACCTAGTCAGTTACCAGAGAGGGAAGCGTTAACATCTGGGTTTTCAAAGCCTGGGGGCTCTCAAGGCTGCCCAGAGGCTCATCTGGTCAAGTCACACAACACTTCTTAAAGTGAGCCCCAAAATAAAGCCTCACATTAGGGTTTATATAGCCTTCTCCTGGGTCAGAGAATGTAACAACCCTCTTGACCCACTGCCCAGTCACAAAGCACCAAGGTGTGAGTGTTCCTGAAAAACAAGCCCCCCACAAAGGCTCCAGGTGCACTTAACCTAGGCGCAGGGAAGATCTTAAATATTTACATTTCTATAACACCTCCCTAAGCCAAATTCAATGAGAATAAAGTTGACTCATTCGCTTATGCCTTCCTGTTCTTCCCCTCCATTGTAACATTTTTCCCTTGCCTCTTCTATATGAGATAATTTATGCCATTCTGTATCTCTTCATCTCATCTCATTATATTCCTCTCTCACCTTTTAATTTCAGCTTTTGAATATCATCCCTTCCTTTTCCACTGGTCTTGTGCCCTTTGTTTATGTATGTGTATATATATATATATATATATATATATATATGTGTGTGTGTGTGTGTGTGTGTGTGTGTGTGTGTGTGTGTGTGTGTGTGTATGTATACTTATATCTGTATTCATATGGCCATATAACCTCGTATATAAACAAATATGTATGTATACACACACACACACACACACATTTCTATTCCCTTCAACTATTCTCATAGTGAGAAAAGTTTCAAGAGTTAAAATTATCATTTTGCCATGTAGGAATATACATAGTTCAATTTTAATAAGTTCCTTATTATTTCTTTTCCCTGTTTACCTTCTCATACTTCTCTTGCTTCTTGCATGTGAATGTCAAATTTTCTATTCAACTCTGATTTTTTCATCAAGATTATTTGAAAGTCCTCTATTCTATTGAACGACTGTATTTTCCCCTGAAACATGATACTCAGTTTTGCTGGGTAGGTGATTCTTTGTTTTAATCTCAGCTCCTTTGACTTCCGGAATATCATATTCCTAGCCCTTTGATCCCTCAGTGTGGAAGCTGCAAGATCCTGTGTTATCCTGATTGCGTTTCCACGATATTCAAATTGTTTCTTCCTGGCTGCTTATAATATCCTTTCCTTGATCTGGGAACTCTAGGACCTGAGTATAATATTCCTAGAAGTTTTCTTTTTGGCATCTTTTTCCTGGAGGTGATCTCTGGATTCTTTCAACTTCTATTTTGCACTCTGGTTCTAAAACATCAGGGCAGTTTTACTTGAGAATTCCTTGGTGGATGATTTCTAGTTTCTTTCTTTGATCATGGCTTTCAGGTAGTCCAATAAATTTTAAATTATCTTTTCTGGATCTATTTTCCAGGTAAATGGTTTTCCAAATAAGATATTTCACATTGTCTTCTATTTTTTTTCATTTATTTGGATGTCTTTAATAGTATCTTGATTTCTCATAAAGTCACTAGCTTCCATTTCCTCCAATCTAATTCTGAAGGAATGATTCTCTTCAGTGAGCTTTTGAGATACTTTTTTTTTTCCATCTGGCAAATTGGGCTTTTTAAGGCATTCTTCTCCTCATTGGCTATTTGAGTCCCTTTTGCCATTTGAGTTAGGCTATTTTTTTAAACAAATGCTTTATTAACTTCTGTTTTACATCATTCATTTCCGCCAGATTTTGAGTTACAATCATTTTCCCCCTGTTATTCCCCTACCCAACCTCCCAGAATAGCAGTCCCACAAGATATCGCTTCCTCCAACCTGCTCTCTCCCATACCTTCTCCCATACCCCCTACAACTTTTCCATTAGAGGAAAGTGAATCTTTGTGTCCCAATGCCTGCACATCTTATCTCCCAATTATAAGCAAAAGAGTATTAATAATAGTATTTATTATATATATTTGAAATATTTAATCTTAAGACCTTGAATTTCAGATCCATTTCCTTCCTCCCTTGTCACCCATTCCCTCTAGGGAGATAAGTAATTCAGTATATGTTGTACACGTCTAGCTATGCAAAACATTATCATAGTAGATATATTGTACAAGGCTGCTTATAATTCCCTCCCACTCATCCCACCCCACACCTGGTCCATTCCCTACATGATCCTGTCCCTCTTCTATAGTGGTTACTTCCAACCTCCCCTCCCCCCAAGGATGCCCTCCCATCCATCATCCCTCCTCTCATCCCCCTTCCCCCTATTCTGCTGCAGGTTGAGATATCCCATTTAGTATGTATGTCATTCTGTCCCTGAACCAAATTCAATGAGAATGTGGTTTGCCTTTTTTGCCTTCCTATTCTCCCCCTCCCTTGCAGCCACTTCCCTTTGCTTCTTCTACATGAGATAGTTTACCCTACCCTGTCTCTCCCCATCTCCTCTTGCCACTTTCCTCTCTCACCTCATAATTTCACCCTTGAGTATTCTCCCTTCCCAACAAATTCAACCTATGCCCTCTATCCATATATAACTGTAACCATATACACACACATTCACATATGTATTCATATGACCACACACCCTTCTTCCATTATTTTTATAGTGAGAAAGATATCATCAGTCACAGTTGTTGCTTTTCCATATAGGAATGTAAATAGTTCAACTTTGATAAGTTCCTTTTGATTTCTTTTCCCTGATTACCTTCTCAGGCATCTCTTCTTTCTTGTGTTTAGATGTCAAATTGTCTATTCTGGTTTTTTCCTCAAGAATGCTTGAAAGTTTGAATAGAGTAAAAGTTTTGAAATTTTGGGAGTTAAAAGTTCTCACGTTCAAAGAAATTTTTAAGGAATAAGCATAGCAATAAAGTCTTCTGAAGTAAAACTTAAAATAGCTGAAAACATTTTATAAATATTTATTAAAGTTTGTTATCCCAGATCAGACTAAAAAGGAGAGTGCTGAAGAATAATTTGGAAATACACTCAATGTCATAATGTCACTGTATTGTTATGGTCTTCCTAAATTGTAGTAAAATCCTCTCATTTAAAAACAGAGGGATCATCATAAGCCAGAAACAGTTAGATAAGCACATTTTTAATCTGAATTTTGTTGAAACTAAAAGATAGAGGAAAGTTTGTGTAAAAAGAGTTGTCACTTACAGGTATTTACACCTTTACCTATAGTTAAAGAGGAAGTTACAGGTAAAACAAATTGGCTATCAGAATTGTTAATTAATAACTGTATGTGGAAAGGAAAAGATTCGGTAAAAACTTTATTTTGGATTAATAATGCCTATTCAGGGGCGGCTAGGTGGTGCAGTGAATAGAGCGCCAGCCCTGGAGTCAGAAGGACCTGAGTTAGGAGCCGGCCTCAGACACTTAATCCACACAAACAAAAACCTAGCCGTGTAACCTTGGGCAAGTTACTTAACCCCAATTGCCCTCCAAAAGGCAAAAAAAAGTATGTGCTTCAACTCCCCCCACCCCCGCCCAACTTGCCCTCCCCTCCATCATCCCCCCTCTCATCCCCTTCCCTCCTACTCTCCTGTAGGATGAGATACCCTATTTAGTGTGTATGTCATTCCCTCCCTAAGCCAAATTCAATGAGAGTAAGGTTGACCCATTGCCTTTTGCCCTCCTGTTCTTCCCCTCCATTGTTACAGTTTTCTCTTGCCTCTTCTATATCAGATAATTTATCCCATTCTGTCTCTCCTTATCACCTTTTATCCCCAGGGCAACCCCCACCAGCAGAGGCTGGAGCCAAATTCAGGAGAGAGGATCACCAACAGCTGTGGTAATTTCCAGAATTGCCAACACATAAATGACAAGGACAAAGTAAAGGGGATCTCTCTTGGAACTGGGGGGGTATGGTCCAGCCTCTGATTCCTGGGGTGACAGGTGGAAGAGGCATGGTGGCCCTACAGCCACCACCACATCATTGTTTCAGGGATCCTGGCCTGCAGATCATAGGGGGGCCAAGCAACCATTCAGATGGGAATTGCTCTAGCTGTAACCTTCTTGGATCTAGATCATGGTGTTGGGTGGAGGTCCTGGAGTGTGTAACCAGTGAGCCATAGCATGTGGGGGCTGCAGAGAGGGCATCCAATAAATAGCTCCAGCAACTGCAAAAACCCCAGCAATTTGGAACAAAATTCTCTTCTCTGGAAGCAGAGTTCTACTGTGGCAAAAAGTTCAAAAGTCAAGTAATTGCATGGCAACATGAGTAAGCAAAGGAAGCAAAGCAAGCACATAATCAAAACTAAGATTCATTTTTTGGAGACAAAAGGGATCAAAGCATAGAATTGGAGGAAGACAACAAAGTCAGAACTCTTGAACCAAAAGTGTATGAACTGGATACAGGCCATGAAGGAGCTCAAGTAGAATTTTCAAAATGAAGTAAGAGAAGTGGAGGAAAAATTTGAAAGAGAAATGAGAATGATGCAAGAAAATAGTGAAAAGTGAGTCAATAACCAGAATGAAGAAAATAACAACTTAAAAAAAAGACTTATCCAAATGGAGAAGAATGCCTTAAAAAACTGAATTTGCGATATGGAAAAAGATTTTCAAAAATTCTCTGAAGAGAATAATCCCTTCAGAATTAGATTGGAGCAAATGGAAACCAGTAACTTTATGAGAAATCAAGATATTATTAAAAATATCCAAATAAATGAAAAATAGAAGGTAATGTGAAATATCTCACTGAAAAAACCCTAACCTGGAAAATATACCCAGAAATATAATTTAAAAATTATTGGACTACCTGAAAGCCATGATCAAAAAAAGAACCCAGAAATAATCATGCAAGAAATTTGAGGAAAATTGCCCTGATATTTCAGAACCAGAAGGCAAATTAGAAATTGAAAGAATTCATTGATCACCTCTTGAAAAGATTCCAAAAAGAAAACTCCTCTCAATATTATAGCCAGGTGCCGTAGTTCCTAGATTAAGGAGAAAATGTTGCAATTAGCCAAAAAGAAACAATTTGAATATTGTGAAAACACAATAACAATAACACAAGATCTATAAGCTTCTACATAAATGGATTGAAAGGCTTGGAATATGATATTCCAGAGGTCAAATGAGCTAGGATTAAAACCAAGAATCACCTACCCAGTAAAACTGAGTATCATGTCTCAGGGGAAAATATGGACATTCAATAGAATAGAAGACTTTCAAGCATTCTTGATGAAAAAAAAAAAAACAATAAAACTGGAGTTGAATAGAAAATGTGACATTCAAATACAAGAAGAAAGAGAAGCATGAGAAGATAAATAGAGAAAAGCAATCATAAGGGACTTATCAAAGTTGAACTATTTACATTCCTACATGGAAAAATAATTGTAACTTATGAAACTTTTCTCATTATGTACACAGTTGAAGGGAATATAAATACATCTATATCTATATCTATATCTACATCTCCCTCTCTCTCTCTCTCTCTCTCTCTCTCTCTCTCTCTCTCTCTATATATATATATATATATATATATATACATTTATATTCCCTTTAACTATACTCATAAATATATGCACATATATATCTGTATACAAACATATGACAATATAGGATGGTATATGTGCATATGAATACATATGTGTATTATACATAGAGTGCACAGGACCAATTGCATAGGAAGGGATGATATATAAAAAATAAAATTAAGAGGTGAGAGATGAATATAATGAGAGGAGATAGGGAGAGATGAAATAGGGTAAATTATGTCATGTAAGGGAAGGCAAGGGGAAACTGTTACAGTGGAGATGAAGAACAGGAAGGCAAAAGGGAATGGGTCAACCTTATTCTCATTGAATTTGGCTTAAGGAGGGAATGACATACACACTCAATTGGGTATCTTACCCTATAGAAAAGTAGGGGGGGGAGAGAATAAGAGGGGAGTTGATTGAAAGGAGGGCAGATTGAGGGGGGGTAGTTAGAAGGACACACTTTTGAAAAGGGACAGTATCAAAGTAGAAAATAGAACAAGTGGGTGATGGAATAGAATGGAGGGAAATATAGTCAGTCTTTCACAATATATCCACTATGGAAATGTTTTGCATAACTACACAAATATCTTCCAAGTACAGGTGGATAACAAGAGAAGAAGGGAAAGAATCAGTAATTCAAAGATTTAAAATCAAATGTTTAAAATAATAATAACTATTATTATTTTTTACATGCAACTGGGAAATAAGATATACAGGCACTGTTGTACAGAGATCCATCTTGCCCTTCCGGGAAGGGAATGGGGGAAGATAAAGGAGAGAGCAGATTGAAGTGGAGGTTTCCAGTGAGATCTATGTTTTGGGGTGGTGGTTAAGGGAAAGATGGGGAGAAAATTTTTAACTCAAAATCTTGTGGAAATGAATGTGTAAACTCAAAATGAACATAATTTTTTAAAAGAAAGAAAGAAAAAAGAAAGAAAAGAAAACCTTAAAAAATCGACCTACTCAAATGGCAAAAGCGGTCAAAAAAGGCAATGAAGAGAAGAATGCCTTAAAAAGCTGAATTGCTCAGATGGAAAAGAAATATAAAAACTTACTAAAAAGAATAATTTCTTCAAAAGTAGATTGGAGCAAATGGAAGATTATGACTTTACAAAAATCAACATACTATATAAAAAACAGATCCAAACAAACAAAAACAATAGAAGGTAATGTGAAATACCTCACTGGAAAAACTGCTGACCTGGAAAATGGATCCAGTAGATATAATTTAAAAATATTTGGACTACTTGAAAGCCACAAGCCAAAAAGAGCCTAGAAATCATCCTTGAAGAAATTCTAAAGGAAAATTGCCCTGATATTCTAGAACCAAAATAGAAAGAATTTACTGATCACCTCTTGAAAAAGATACCAAAAAGTAAACTCCCAGGAATATCATAGCCACCTTCCAGAGTTCCCAAGCCAAAAAGAAAATATTACAAGCTAGGGGTGGCTAGGTGGCACAGTGAGTAGAGTGCTGGACCTGGAGTCAGAAGGACCTGAGTTCGGATCCAGCCTCAGACACTTAACCCACACAAACAAAAACCTAGCCATGTGACCTTGGGCAAGTTACTTAACCCCAGTTGCACTCCAAAAAGCAAAAAAAAAAATATATATATATATATATTACAAGCTGTTAGGAAGAAACAATTTAATATTATGGAAACACAATCAGGATAAGACAAGATCTAGCAGCTTCTACATTAATGAATTAAAGGGTTTGAAATATGATATTCTGGAGGTCAAAGGAGCTAGGATTAAACCAAAAATAACCTACCCAGCAAAACTGAGTATAATGTTTCAAGGGAAAACGTGGTCATTCAATGAAATAGAGGATTTTCAGAAATTCTTGATGAAAAAAATAGAGCTAAAGAGAAAACATGACTTTCAAATACAAGAAGCAAGAGAAGCATAAGAAGGTAAACAGGAAAACAAAATCATAAGGAACTTATCAAAGTTGAACTATTTACATTTTTACATGGAAAAATGATCATTGTAACTCATGAGTCTTTTCTCAGTATGAGGATAGTTAAAGGGGAAATTTATCTATAAATCTATATCTATCTATGTATCTATGTATCTATGTATCTATGTATCTATCTATCTATTTATCTATCTATCTATCTATCTATCTATCTATCTATCTATATATATATATATATATCAGGGTGCATGTGTTCATAAATATATATGTGAGTGTGTTTATATGTTTGTCCATATTTAAATAGAGGGCACAAGATTAGTTGAATAAGGAGAGATGATATCTAAAAAATAAAAGAGGTGAGAGAGGAATATAATGAGAAAAGGAGAAAGGTAGAGATAGAATAGGATAAATTATCTTGTATAAAAGAGGCAAGAGAAAACTGTTTCAGTGGAAGGGAAGGAGAAGAAGGTGAAAGGGAGTCAACCATACTCTCATTGAATTTGCCTTAAGGTGGGAACAACCTTCAAACTCACTTGGGTATCATACCCTACAGGAAAGGATGGGTAGATTGGGGGGTAAGTATAGTTAGAAGTACACACTACACACTTTTTAAAAGGGACTGGGTCAAAGTAGAAAAGAGAATAAGTGGGGTGGGGGATAGGATTGAGGGAAATATTGTCTTTCACAATATATCTACTATGGAAAAGTTTTGCATAACTACACATGTACAACCTATATTAAATTATTTATCTTCATAGTGGGGTTGGGTGAGGAGGGAATAAGGAAAAGAATCTGGAAATCAAAGTTTTAAAAACAAATGTTTAAAAATTGTTTTTTACATGCAAGTGGGAAATAAGTTACACAGGCACTGGGGTATAGAAAACCATCTTGCCCTACAAGAAATTTAAAGGGGAGGGTATAGGAGAGAATAGACTGGGGGAAAGGGTATTCAGTAGGCTTGCTATTTTGGGGTGGGGGTAGGGGAGAGATGGGGAGAAAATTTGTAACTCAAAATCTCATGGAAATGAATGCTGAAAACTAAAAATTAGATAAAGTATTGAGACAAAAAAGAAGGGCACCATAAACCCAGACTGGGTAAGCTGAGGAAAACTTTTAGAGGAAATTGACCTTAAGATGAGTCTGAAAAAAGGGGGGGAGGGAGGATTACTGTAGTAGAAAAGATCTGGAAACAGATTCCAACCACAAAAACAAAGTGAGGAAAGGCATGGGAATAAATTTAAGTAATGATAATAAAATAATCTAAGAGTTAAAAAACAAAAAGCAGGGGTGGAGCCAAGATGGCAGAGTAGAATCTGCACTTCCACAGTGCTCCAGCCCACACCACTTCAAAATTATGTAAAAGGGGACTCTGAACAACCTCTGGAGCTCCAGAACCCACAGAGCAACACAGAGAAGCTATCCTCCCACTGAGGACAGCCTGGCAGCCCGGCAGGGAGTGGCCAGCACAGCACTCTGGGAGCAGAGTCCAGGACCACATAAGTCTGAGGTTTTATCCCCAGGGCAGCCAGAATAGCAGCTGGCTGGAGGGATCCTAGAACACCAGAGCAGCTGTGGTGTTTCCAGAATTATCAACACATAGATGCCTAGGACAAAGTGAGAGGTCAGTGACCTATGGTCTTTGGGACCAGAATTTAGGAGAGTGTCAGACTATTCCCCTGGGGGCAAGAAGCAGTGGAGGAGCCATGGCACAGCCACCATTTTGCAACTTCAGTTGCAGCTTCAGCTCCTGGTCTGTGAACTGTAGGGGGATGCAGCAATCAGTCTTGGAGGTAATCTCTCTCACTTTAACCTTCTTAGATCTGGATTGTGGTCTGGGGTGACCACAGGAGGTCTTCAGGTGTGTGACCAGCTTGCCAAAGTGTGTGGGGGCTTCAGGGAGGGCACCCAACTAATACCTCAAGCAGTTGAGAAGACCCCAAAATTTGGGACAGAAGCTCCCCTGTCAGGTGGCATAGTCCTACTGTGGGAACAAGCCCAAAAGTCAAGTAATTAAGTGGCAACATGCCTAGGCAAAAGAAACAAAATAAATGGAAAAATTCAACATTAGATTCCTATTTGGGGGGCAAAGAGGATCTAAGCATGGAACTTGAGGAGGACTGGGAGACCAAAACTCCTGCACCAAAAGCCCCAAATGAAAATATGAGCAGATTACAGGCCACAGAAGAACTTAAGAAGGATTTTAAAAACCAAATAAGAGAAGTGGAGGAAAAATTGGGAAGAGAAATGAGAAGGTTGCAGGAAAAGTATGAAATGAAAGTCAACATCCTGAAGAAAACAACACCTTAAAAAATAGACTAACTCAAATGGCAAAAGAGGCTCAAAAAGGCAATGAGGAGAATGCCTTAAAAAGCCAAATCTTCCAGGTGGAAAAAGAATCTCAAAAGCTCACTGAGTAGATTCATTCCTTCAAAGTTAGACTGGAGCAAATGGAAGCTAGTGAATTTATGAGAAATCAAGATGCTTTTAAACAGATCCAAACAAATGAAAGAATAGAAGGCAATATCTCATGGGAAATATCTCATGGGAAAAACCACTGACCTGGAAAAATAGATCCAGGAGAGATAATTTAAAAATTATTGGACTACCCGAAAGCCATGATCAAAGAAAGAACCTAGAAATCATCCTTCAAGAAATTCTCAAGGAAAATTGCCCTGATGTTTTAGACCCAGAGGGGGAAATAGAGGTTGAAAGAATCCACAGATCACCTCCTGAAAAAGATCCCAAAAAGAAAACTCCTAGGAATATTATAGCCAGGTTCCAGAATTCCCAGATCAAGGAGAATATTCTACAAGCAGCCAAGAAGAAACAATTTCAATAGTGTGGAAACACAATCAGAATAGTGCAGGACCTGGCAACTTCTACACTGAGAGATCGAAGGGCATGGAATATGATATTATGGAGGGCAAAGGAACTGGGATTAAAACCAAGAATAACCTACCCAGCACAACTGAGTATCTTGTTTCAGAGGACAATATGAATACAGGACTTTCAAGCATTCTTGAGGAAAAAACCAGAGTTAAATAGATAATTTGACATTCAGACACAAGAAGCAAGAGATACTAGAAAAGGTAAACAGGGTAAAGAAACCAAAAGGAACTTATCAAATTTGAACTATTTACATTCCTACATGGAAAAACATTAACTATAACTGATAAAATCTTTCTCAGTATGGAAATAGTTGAAGAAGGGTACATGGGCATATGAATACATATGTGAATGTGTGTATATATGTTTACAAGTATACATGGATAGAGAGCACAGGTTGAATTTGGTGGGAAGGGATGATACTTAAGGGGTGAAGTTGAGAGAGGAATGTAGCAAGAGGAGATGGGGAGACACAGAGGGGTAAATTATCTCATGTAGAAGAGGCAAGGGCAAGTGTTTGCAGGGGAGGGGAAGAAGAGAAAGGCAAAAAGGCAAAACCATATTCTCATTGAATTTGGCTCAGGGAAAAAATGACATACATACTAAATGGGATATCTCACCCTGCAGGAGAGTAGGGGGGAGTGGGATGAGAGGGGACATGATGGAGTGGAGGGCATGCTGGGGGGAGGGGAGGTTGGAGGCACCCACTTTTGAAGAGCAGCGACAGGATCAAAGTAGGGAATGGACCAGGTCGGGGGTGGGATGAGTGGGAGGCAAATATAGCCAGTCTTTTACAATATATCTACTGTGGTAATGTTTTGCATAGCTATACATGTACAACACATACTGAATTGCTTATCTTCCCAGTGGAAGTGGGTGACAAGGGAGGAAGGGTATGGATCTGGAATTCAAAGTTTTAAAATTAAATGTTTCAAATATATAAAAATACTATTATTACTACTATTTTGCATGTAATTGGTAGATAAGATGTGCAGGCATTGGGCCACAGAGATTCACTATGCCCTAATGGAAAAGTTGAAGGTTGTATGGGAGAAGATATGGGAGAAAGCAGATTGGATGAGGGGATATCGGGTAGATCTGCTATTCTGGTGTGGTGGGTTGGGGAAAAATGGGGAAAATTGTAACTCAAATCTGGGGGAAATGAATGATGTAAACCAGAAGTTAATGACGTATTTGGGGAAGAAAAAAAAAACAGTAGGCAATGGTCCTTAGGGTATCTGGGAGAGAGTGAGCATGATTCTGGTACTTACCTGGAAAAAGGGCATGGGAAAAGAATGCCTGTGATACTAGTTAGGAAAAATAGACATCCAGGTATCTTTGGGAGCTATGGATGGGGAAATGGAGGAAGTAAACTGGACATTGAGGGAGTTGTCAGAGGCATAAACCTTGGGTATCTGGTGGAGGATAAAAATACTTTTGCCAGGCGCTTCCTTCATCTCTTCTGATAAGAAAATATGTTCTGATAACAGAATGAGGCATAGCAGAGAAAATATTCTCACAAGCCAGGGACCTACTGAGAAATTGGGAGGCTTTGAGAGACATGATCTCAAGGCTGGGGTCCAAGTACCACATCAGAAGCACCACCTTTTAACACGAGACTTTTTCTAATCCATACAGATAATTTGTGGGTTTCGATATGCAGACATGTACTTGTGTATATATGTATGAATATATATACACATATATATACATGCAAACATGTATGTATGTATATATACACACATGCATATATACATATATACACAAACACACATATAAGCATACAAATACACATGAGCATTGATCCATGCCCATAGATGTACAGATATTTTCAGAAATATTATTGTTCTTAAAGTTAATATTATATAGGATTAAAAGATGTTTCTAATCATGGCTGCAAAGTATTAAATAAGACCAAATTATCTTCAATGTGATCATTTTATTCAGGAAAGAAAATTTCCCAAGCAGGTATTCTCAAATACAATTATTTTTGAGTTATAATACATTACTTTTCAAACACCAATTTAATATTCACACCACTAGTATGTCCTGAATGAGAAAAAATAATGCTTCTTTGAATTGAATACCACCTTTAAATGGATTTGCATTCTTTTAATACAAATATTTGTATTCATTTAAAAATAATAATCTATAAGTATGAAAAAATAATGCTATCTCAATTTATAGCACTACTTAATTGTTAGGATAAGTTAAATTTGATATTTTTGGAGATATTTTACAGATCAAAATGATAATGTGTGGGGTGCATTTGAATATCCATATGCCTAAAAAAATCCCTAACAAACAAATAAAAAAAATCTTAGTCTGACCCAGATTCAAAATTTGAGACCCTGAGAATATTGGCTCACTTTCTGATTTGTGGATGGAGGTGAAAAAGAGGGTCAGTGAATCCCCTATGTGACCTTCTTAATTCACACTCTGTTGTTCTTCTCTGATAAATTTTACTTTGTCACTTTTTTTCTGAACTAAAGCATCACACATACATCCCTTTTTCATTGGGATTCTCTGCATGTTTCAGAGTGTTTCAGGTCCTGAAGTACAGACTGAAAGTTGATGTCTGCAAAATGGTCCTGGTGTAATTCATATTCTACCCTTCTGGATTAAATAATTTTTGTTCTTTGGTGTTTTCAGCTGTGTTCAACTCTTTGGCCCATTTGAAGTTTTCCTGGCAGACACTGGAGTGGTTTTTCATTTCCTTCCTCATCTTATGGATGAGGCAAACAGAATTAATTGACCTGCTCAGGGTCACACACTTGGGAAATAGTTGAGGCCAGAATTGAGCTCATCTTCCTGACCCCACACCTTAGCTAAATCCACTGAGATGTCAAGATTCTCAATAAACAATGATGAATAATAGTAATGATAGCAGACTATAATGATTATCAATGATAAATGATTATCAATGAAAGAGAACAAAATATACATACCAATATGTTAATATTTTTGCTGTATACAATGAGAGAATACACAAGGAGAAAAGAAGGGCAAAGAAATGTATTTAAGAAAATACTTATGTGAATCTGAGCAGATTCCGGAGTGACGGAGGCCACTGGAAGACAGAGCATGGTAGAGTCCAGCCCAGGAGGTTGCCCAGTGTGTCTGGACAGGACGAGCACAGAGCCTGTGGGGTCTGCACAGCTCAGACCTAAGAGCAGACAAGCAGACTACACCAAAGAAAATACTTATTAAGTACCTAAACTCTTCAAAGAGTTATCTGATGCAATCTGTGATATAAAGGTAAAATAACAGCAAGATACAAGCAGAAGAGTATGGGGAAGACACACACACACACACACACATACACACACACACAAATATGTTAAGGTTGCCTTTTTTCATTACTTTTCAGTGTTGAAAGTATATGAATTTCTCCCCCTTTGGATAAGGTTGTAGAAGAAAAGAGTCTTCTCTTGTTTTCCCACTGCAACTTGCAGCCTGGATTCAGGTCTTTGGACACATAGCTTAGTCCTCCACAAGGATATCTTCTTTCTAGCATATACCCTACATACTGGAACAATTTCCATAAATAATTGGGTGTTTCAAATTTTCAGTAAATGGTTTCTTGTGGGGTCCTCCTTAATGAGAAACCCAAGAAAGTGGGGTACTAGCATTCTAAGTGGCTCATTTGAAAATTTCAGCAAGTTTACTGGCTGTTTTATTTAATTCAGAAATTCACATTCTTTTGCCATAAGTATAGAAAGTTTTATCAGTTCCTTCATTTTCATGATTTGATTTTATTCCTTTTAAATTAGTTATCACTTCTCTTGCTAAATAATGATTATGCAGAGAGGCTGGGATTAGCCTTGTGTAGCAGCAAGCACCCCAATATCCCCAGGGTGACTGCCAACACAGGTTCTTAGATCTGCTTTTCAAAAGGAAAGCAACTCAAATTGGGTTAACAAGCTTACTTTAATCAAACAAATATACATTACCTAGTTCAGGGGGAAAAGGTCAGCACCCTGAACTTCAGAGTTACAGAACTTAAAGATCACACAGACAGGCTTCCAAACTGTCCAACCATTATATCAATACCAAATCACAGTTACCAGAGAGGGAAGCATCAACATCTGGGTTTTCAAAGCCCGGGGGCTCTCAACAACGGCTTCCCAGAGTCTCATCTGGTCAAATCACACAACACTTCTCAAAGTGAGCCCCAAAGCAAAGCCTCTCCTAAGGGTTTATATAGCCTTCTCCTGGCTCAGAGAATGTAACAACCTTCTGGACCCACTGCCCAATCACAAAGTATCAAGGTATGGGCCTTCCTGAAAAACAAGCCTCCCACCACAGGCTCCAGGTGCACTTAAGCTAGGGGCAGGGAAGATCTTTAAATTTGCATTTCCATTACACCTTGGTGTTTCATTATTCCTTCTTTCTGGAAATCTCCTACACATGTGTTTCTTCTGATTCTTTCTTTAGTGCCATTTTAGGGGTGTGGTGCTGTTGATTTGATGTAGGGTTTATATATACACCATATTCTACCAATTCATTCTTTCAGATTCCTTTCCCCCCTTTCTATTTTAGAAAATGTTGTGGGAGTAGAAACAGGACTTCCAAGGTGCTCTGCCCCACACCACTTCCAAACAATGTAAAAGGGGACTCTGAACAACTTCTGGAGCCCCAGAACCCACAGAATGACACAGTGAAGCTAACCTCCTGCTGAGGACAGCCCAGCAGCCCTGCAGGGAGCAGTCAGCATAGCCCTGTGAGAGCGGGCAGCACAGAGTGCTGGGAACCTACAGTGCAATGCTCTGGGAGCCAGCCCAGGCCCGCATGAGCCAAGGTTTTAGCCCCAGGGCGGCCATGCCAGCAGCTGGCTGGAGGGACCCAAGAACACAAGTAGCTGTGGTGACTCCAGAATTATCAGAACAGATATGCCTAGGACAAAGTGAGAGGTTAGTGCCCTATGGACTTTGGGACCAGTATTTGGGGAAAGAATAGGCTTCCTCCGCTGGGGGTGAAAAGCTGCTGAGGAAATGCATCACAAAGGCCATTTTGCAGCATCAGTGGCAGCTCCAGCTCCTGGTCTGTGAATTGTAGCGAGATCCAGCAATCAGTCTGGGGGTTAATCGCTTTTGCTTTAACTTGCTTGGATCTGGATTGTGGTCTTGGGTCGAGGTCTGGGGTGGGTATCCAATTTGCCAAAGTGGCTAGAGGCTTTACAGAGGCCACCCAAACTCTGGAAGTTGTGAAGACCCCATGTTTGGGATAGAAGCTCTCCTGTCTGGTGGCAGAGTCCTACCATGGCAAAAAGCCCCAAAATCAAGTAATTAAGTGGCAATATGCCTAGGGAAAGGAAACAAAATAAACAGAAAAATGCAACATTAGACTCCTATTTTGGGGGCAAAGAGGATCAAAGCATGGAACAGGAGGAGGACTGTGAGGTCAGAACTCCTGCACCAAAAGCCCCAAATGAAAATATAAGCTGGCTACAGGCCATAGAGGACCTTAAGAAGCAGATAAGAGAAGTGGGGGGAAATTGGGAAGATAAATGATAAAGATGCAAGAAAAGTATGAAATGACAGTCAACAGCCTGACTGAGGAAAACAACACCTTAAAAATAGACTAACTCAAATGGCAAAAGAGGCTCAGAAAGACAATGAGGACAAGAATGCCTTAAAAAGCCGAATTTGCCAGATGGAAAAAGAATCTCAAAAGTTCACTGAGGAGAATCATTCCTTCAGAATTAGACTGGAGCAAATGGAAGCTAGTGACTTTATGAGAAATCAAGATGCTGTTAAACAGATCCAAACAAATGAAGGAATAGGAGGCAATGTGAAATATCTCATGGGAAAAACCACTGACCTGGAAAAATAGATCCAGGAGAGATAATTTAAAAATTATTGGACTACCTGAAAGTCATGATCAAAGAAAGAATGTAGAAATCATCCTTCAAGAAATTCTCAAGGAAAATTGCCCTGATGTTTTAGACCCAGAGGGGGAAATAGAGGTTGAACGAATCCACCAATCACCTCCTGAAAAGGATCCCAAAAAGAAAACTCCTAGGAATATTATAGCCAGGTTCCAGAACTCCCAGAACAAGGAGAAAATACTACAAGCAGCCAGGAAGAAACCATTCCAATATTGTGGAAACACGATCAGAATAGCCCAGGACCTGGCAGCTTCTGCACTGAGGGATTGAAGGGCATGGAATATGATATTCCAGAGGGCAAAAGAGCTGGGACTGAAGCCAAGGGTCACCTACCCAGCAAAACTGAGTATCTTGTTTCAGGGGAAATATGGTCATTCAGTGCAATAGAGGACTTTCAAGCATTCTTGAGGAAAAAACCAGAGCTGAATAGAAAATTTGACATTCAGACACAAGAAGCAAGAGATGCTTGAGAAGGTAATCAGGGAAAAGAAATAAAAAGGAACTTATGAAAGTTGAACTATTTACATTCCTACATGGAAAAATAATAACTGTGTCTGATGAAACCTTACTCTTTATGAAAATAATTGAAGAAGTGTATATGGACATATGAATACATATGTGAATGTGCACATATATGTTTACAGGTATGTATGGATAGAGGGCACAGGTTGACTTTGGTGGGAAGGGATGATACTTAAGGGGTGAAGTTAAGAGGTGAGAGAGGAATGTGGCAAGAGGATATGGGGAGAGACAGGGTTGGGTAAACTATCTCATGTAGAAGAGGCAAGGGGAAGTAGTTGCAGGGGAGGGGCAGGACAGGATTATAAGCAGCCTTTTACAATATATCTACTATGGTAATGTTTTGCTTACCTATACATGTACAACACATACTGAATTACTTATCTTCCCAGAGGGAATGGTTGACAAGGGAGGAAATGAATGGATCTGAAATGCCAGGTCTTAAAATTAAATGTTTCAAATATATATAAATAATATTATTAATACTATTCTGCATATAATTGGGAGATAAGATGTGCAGGCATTGGGGCACAGAGATTCACCTTGCTCTAATGGAAAAGTCAAAGGGGTTTGGGAGAAGATATGGGAGAGAGCAGATTGGATGAGGGGATATCTTGTGGGACTGCTATTCAGGGATGGTGGGTAGGGGAAAAAATTGTAACTCAAAATGTGGCAGAAATGAATGATATAAATCAGAAGTTAATAAAGCATTTGTTGAAAAATTAAATAAATAAAGAAAAGAAAAGAAAAATGTTGTGATGTGCTCTTGTACTACCTTCCTGCCTTTCCATTTACCTATCCATATTATCAGAGCAGTTTATACTGAATTTGGGGGATTCCCAACATTTGAATGAGATATATCTTATTTAAACATAAAGGGTGGTACCCTAAGCAAAGCAAGGGAGTATGGAATAGTTTATTTCAGGTCTGTGGATAAGGGAAAAAATAGGACCAACCAATATATAAAGAGTTTTACAAAATGTAAAACAAGTCACTTTGCTTACATAAAATTATAAAACTTTTTGGAGAAAAAATGCAACCAAAACTTAAAGGAAAGCACAAAACTGGGGAACATTATTACAACAATTATCTGAGAAAAGTAAAATTGTTAAAAAATATTGAGAACTGAGTAAAATCAATAAGAATACAAACAATTTTCCAGCTGATTCATTGTCAAAGGATATAAACAGCAGTTGTTTGTGAAGATATCAAAGGTATCTATAGTCATATAAAATGTTCTAAGAGACTATTGATTGGAGAAATGCAAATTAAAACATTTTGGGGATACCATCTAAGACTAATCAAATTGAATAAAATAAATAAAGTGAAAATGACAAATGTTGAGGGGATGTGGGTAAACTAGAATACCAATGCTCTGTAATACAACCATTATGGAGATAAATTTGGTAAAATAACAACAACACTGTATGATGAAGAAATGTGAATTATTTAGCTATTCTCATCAATAAAATGATCCAAGAAAATCGCAAATGACTCATGATGAGGTATGTTATCTGTCCCCATAGAAAGAACTGATAAAGTCTGAACTGTATAAATAGAGACTGAAACATACTGTTTTTTCTCACCATTTCTTTTTCTTTGTTTTTGTTTTTATCCTTCCTTTCTTCCTCACCCTATCCCTTTTTCTCTCTCTGTCTCTGTCTCTGTCTCTCTCTTTCTCATTTTCTGTCTCTAATTTGAGTCTTCTCAGACAAAATGACTATTATGAGGACGTTTTATATAACAAGGGAAGGGAGGGATGAGATGGAACAATAAAATTAGGAACTTTAAGCATAAAAAGTTGAAATTGTTTTTTTTTCATGTAATACTGAACAATATTATTAAAAATAAGAAAGAAGTTACATCACATCTGGAAATCTGTTTTCTATGGAAATATTGTATATATGCATTATTGTTTGCTTATGATCTCTTCTTTTAAAATCTGAACTCCTCTGTGTTTCCCCAATATTACGTAACATGCTTGGAATATTGTAAGTGGCTATTAAATGTTTGTTGCCTAGTCGGCTGTCCAGAAATGTATCCTATATCACAAACTTGCTTATTGTATTACTGGGGGGAGTGAAAGGGGGAGGAGATTTCTCTAATCATAAAAGCGATTTGGCACCAGGGTCATTATCAATCTTAAACATCTAGGAAATGAAGTATCAAAGACATGGCACGTAGAAAGAAAACCTAGCAGTTGGAATGACATAATGAACTCATGAGAGTTGTGTCCTGTGACCTTAGGAATAGCATCTCAAGAGTAGAGTTTCTTGACCTTGGGTTGACTGAGCTCAGATAACCAAGTAGAGCCATACTATGTATCACCTAGCTCTCCCATGTGCTAGAGCAAGGGAGAAATTCTGGATCTTGAAACCAACTTTTTTTTTTTGCTTTTTGGAGGGCAATTGGGGTTAAGTAACCTGCCCAAGGTCACACGGCTAGGTTTTTTTTTTGTTTGTTTGTTTCTTTGTGTGTGTGTGTGTGTGTGTGTGTGTGTGTGTGTGTGTGTGCGCGTTAAGTGTCTGAGGCCAGATCCGAACTCAGGTCCTTCTGACTCCAGGGCCAACACTCTACTCACTGTGCCACCTAGCCTCCCCGAAACCAACTTTTTGCAGTATCTTAAAAGACGTGTGCAAGGTTAAGTCAAGACATATTTATTGGATGCTCTAAATTAGCATTTATTAATGTGATGCTGCCCCAGCCTTAGCCTCAAGACCTCTGAGAGGAAATTACTGCATTACATGATAATTTGTATCCAAGTATACATTTTTTAATTTTATAGAAAATCTATGTTAATGTTTGTTAAGGTGAGAAATAATTTTAACAGGAACACTAATTTCTAGAAAATCTAATTTTCTGAAAGTGACATAGCAGAGGCATAATTTTTCTTGAATTACCTCTTTAGAGACAACACATGTAGGGACAGTAGACAGTCTCTAGGGCCTGGGACCCAAAGGAGTTGGAGACAAATGTAAGATCTTTAGCCAAGTACCATACTCGGTTTGCAGAGAGAGTAAGAGGACATGCCTTTGACTCTTTACTTTGCTGTAAAATGGAGACAGTCTCATCTTCCTTCTCCAGAAAATGAACGAGGCCATGATTTTCTGTTAATAATGTACATCACTATATTAATTCTAAGCTTGATAATTAGGAAGGCATCAGGGAGGGATCTAATCATGAAATTACTATGTCACACGATATACCTTCTATACTATATATCAAGGAAATGAACCATTCAGGACACTTTATGTCCAGGTGAGTAGACATGTCTTCTAATTCTCTCCTGTACACATTTTATTCTGATCTATTGACTGGAAAGTAGAATTCTCTTTTCATAGGTTCCCTGAAAGTTAAATGAGAAAGGAACTGCCAAAACAGTGAAAGGACTTATCTCACATCATCTTCATCATTATCATTCATTTTTGGTCATGGAATCTAATATCCAAGAACACTAGGGATATCTTCCCATAAGGGCTTTTCCGTACATGTGGAAAGATGAGCCAGGTACATACAAAGACCAATGCCAATATCATGTAGCTATTATTAATGTTCCACTGGCAGTTATAATAGCAAGGCTAAAGAAATTGAGAATGAAAAAAATTGTGTGTGTGTGTGTGTGTGTGTGTGTGTGTGTGTGTGTGTGTGTAGAGTAGTATTGTCAGCAAAAAGTGATCTTGAGAAAACTATGCATAAAAGGGCAAAAATAATTTAGTAGGGATCAAAATAGGAGGCATCACACTTTGGGGAAAATGCTATATCCAAAGGCATGAAGGCAAAAAATGTAAATATTATCTTCAGAGAATAATGAGCAAAGGAATTTGGCAACAACTGTGGTTTCATTTAGGAAAATTGTTGGGAGATAATGTTGGAGATCAACCAAGTTATGTATCTGTTAAAAATAAATGGAAAAGACATTTGGGAATTAGTAAAGATTGTAGAAAAGAATCATAATATGCTCAATATAATGCTAGGAGGGACAACCTGGGTTCATATTCCTTCTGTGAAATATGCTAGCCAATTGAAAATGGCCCAAAACATGTCGAGTTAACTCTCTATTCCTAAGGAATAATCTGAATTTATAAATTGCAAAACATGCATGAATCAGTTGCAGTATAGATGGTTTATATGTCTTAAACTCCTTGTAAATACGAATCAAAGTTCCAGACAAAGCACAAAAATATACTATTTAATTAAAAAAATAGTAATCATCCTCTTTGACCCCAAGTTATCATTATTAAGATAATATTCTAAAAGTGTTGTTTTTAGAGCTTTCTTCTCAAAAAATTTTCAACACAATATGCAATTATAAAACCTAAGTAAAACAATCCAGAAATCAACTTAAATTTTTGATAATGAAGTAATAGTTTGATAGCTTGTGATGCATTACTACAGACAAAGACTCCAATCCCACCAGCAGATGCCACAAATCCTCAAACCAGATGTGAATGTGAAGGGGCAAATTATGACTATCTGGAAAACAGTAGTGTAAATCCAGGATCAATAAGGAGAAAATAGAAAAGAATGAAATTTAGGCTTGCTATCAGGCAGATCTTCTGAATAATGAAAACTTCTTAAAAATGGATCAGACTGACTCAGTTGGTATGGTGATGTGAAGGTTTCAAGGACATTTCTCTTTCTCCTCCTTAATCTTTATTTTTTTTTTTTTTTTTTTTTTTTTGCCAAGTATGAGTATCTTGTTTCAACAAGTAGAAAGACCAAAGCTGAAAGAAACACATTTGGTGACATTGGTGGGGGGGCGTTATATACAAGACAGGGAAGTAGAAATCTGCCCACAAAGATCATTGCTAGAAATAAAAATATGAAGAGCCTAAAGGTTTCTTACAAAATTAGTCTTACAACTTTCTGGGAGTTTTCTTTTTGGGATCTTTTTCAGGAGGTGATCTGTGGATTCTTTCAACCTCTATTTTGCCTTCTGGATCTAAAACATCAGGGCAGTTTTCCTTGAGAATTTCTTGAAGGGTGATTTCTAGGTTCTTTCCTTGATCATGGCTTTCAGGTAGTCCAATAATTTTTAAATTGTCTCTCCTGGATCTATTCTCCAGGTCAGTGGTTTTTCCCATGAGATATTTCACATTGCCTTCTAATCTTTCATTTGTTTGGATCTGCTTAACAGCATCTTGATTTCTCATAAAGTCACTAGCTTCCATTTGCTCCAGTCTAACTCTGAAGGAATGAATCTCCTCAGTGAACTTTTGAGATTCTTTTTCCATCTGGCAAATTCGACTTTTTAAGGCATTCTTCTCCTCATTGCCCTTTTGGGCCTCCTTTGCCATTTGAGTTAGTCTATTTTTTAAGGTGTTGTTTTCCTCAGTCAGGCTGTTGACCCTCATTTCATACTTTTCCTGCATCCTTCTCATTTCTCTTTCCAATTTTTCCTCCACTTCTCTTATTTGATTTTTAAAGTCCTTCTTAAGGTCCTCTATGGCCTGCAACCCGCTCATGTTTTCCCCTGGGGCTTTTGGAGCAGGACTTCTGACCTCACAGTCCTTTTCCTGCTCTATGCCCCCAAAATAGGAGTCTAGGGTTGCATTTTTCTGTTTCCTTTGCCTTGGCATGTTGCCACTTAATTACTTGACTTTTGGGCTTGCTGCCACACTATGGCTTTAAGGCCAGATAGAGGAATTTTCGTCCCAAACATGTGGGGGGCAACTTCCGTTTCTGGCAAGCTGTAAACCCACCCACAACTTCCACCCTAGATCACAATCCAGATCCAGGGAGGTTAAAGCAAGAGCGATTACCCCCCAAGACTGATCGCTGGATCTCCCCAGGATTTGTAGGCTGAGAGCCCGAGCTGCCTCTGAAAACTACAAAATGGCGTGTCTCCTCAGCGGCTTCTAGCCCTCAGGGGAGGGAGCTGACGCATTCCCCAAATACAGGTCCCAAAGTCCATAGGACACTAACCTCTTACTTTGTCCTAGGCAAGTCTATGTTGATAATTCTGGAGTCTCCACAGGTTCCTGGTGTTCTGGGGTTCCTCCAGCTGGCTGCTGGCCCTGCCGCCCTGGGGTTAAAACCTCGGCTCACGTGGACCTGGGCTCGGCTCGGCTCGGCTCCTGCGCTCTGTGCTCTGCATGCTGCTGGCTCCCAGACCGCTGCGCTGGTCCTTCCTGCAGGGTGCTGGGCTGTCCTCAGTGGGAGGTTAGCTTCTCTGTGTCGTTCTGTGGGTGCTGGGGCTCCAGAAGTTTTTCAGAGTCCTTTTTTACATAGTTTGTGGAGAATCTGGGGGCAGAGAGGCTTGGACGAGCTGTTTCTACTCCGCCATCTTGGCTCCGCCCCAGTCTTACAACTTTAAGAGGAGAGGGTAGAAATGGACAGAGAATGGTGAAGGCATAATTTGAAAATTGAGAAGTTTGCCTTATTTGAGGAAAAGTTAGTATTTTAAAAATTATAAGAGCAGAAAGAGGTCACAGAGGCAAGAAATGTGGTGAGAATACGTATGGTGTCACAAATATACATTGTATTGATAGTATAAAGAAGATACACTTTAGGTTGAAACTGGAGTTAGGTATTACAAACTGGATAGAAAATCAGAGTGCATGAGAACACATTTATGGAAGGACTTGAATGAAAAGCTAAGGACTCTAATAGTATAATCAGTTTAGACCATAATTTGCTGTATGAGTCTTTCCATTTTCCAGTTTCTTGCTTTTGAAGATGAGATGTAATATAGTGGAAAGATGGACACAGAGCAACCACATCAGAATCACATCTCTGCTATTTAATATCAGTTGATCTTGGACAACTCATTTAACCTGTCCCTTTTTTATAAAATGAGGTACTAGATTAGATAGCTGACCAGGCTTTAAGCACTCAATCTATGACAAAAAATCATAAATCTCCAGATATATGCTAGGACAACTGAGTCTACACATCCATTGAAAACACTGGAAATACAGAAAAGAAATGGTTGAGATTGACAATGTAGTTGAAAAACTAGATAAGAAGGAGATAGAAAGATAGATAGATTGACATATTTCTTTTTGGCCTCACATTGGGCTACCCATGTTTTTTTTTTTATTTGTTACTTCTTAACTATCCTACAAATGAGTGTGTGTATGTGTGTGTATGTACATATGACATATATACATCCATAAACCTACATTCACACATACACATATACTTATAATGTAAATCCAGGAAGAGCAATTTAGCACAGGTGAAAGAATGAGAAGGGATATTCTCATTCTAGCTCTTCCTCTGAAGAACCAACAAGGGAATATTTAAATTAAATGTCTTTGGACAAGTCATTTAACAACCTCCTCTGTCAGGAAATATGATTGGGGAAAAACAAAACAATATACCTGAAAAAGGGATAACTTGGTGGTGAAGTGAATAAAGCCCTGTTCTGGAGTCAGGGAGCTCAAATCTGGTCTCAGACACATACTGGCTATTTGACTGTGGCCAATTCAATTCACCATATTTGCTTCAGTTCTTCATCTGTAAAAGGACCTGGAGCAAGAAACAGTAAAACCCTCCAGTATCTTTGCCAAGAAAAGCCCAAATGGGTTTGCAAGAGTCATATTCTACTGAAAGCCTCAAACAACTTGTTAAGCATGTGTTATAAACAATTATTACACTGTCTTGAGGAATTTTTCTTCGCATAGCTATGTACAGACTGATCATATCTAAGAGAATTTGGGGAAACCATTTAAAGGGGAACAAGGACATATAGGGTGTGATAGCCAGAAGTGACATTTATTGTACTTTATAGAAGGTCAGGAGATCATATACATATTTGAAAAAAAGTATAAACAGCTCATTAGAATTTATGAAATGCCAAATATTGGCCTCAGTTTTATAGTAGAAAAATGGCAATTAAGGGGGGAAAATAACCACAGGGGAGCCATTCATCTGGATTTACCAGAATGGAATTTACTGGCAGTTAATTCTCTTAAACTCTCTTACAATGTGAATGTTTATTAACATTTATGGAATTGGAGAATGTTCTTCTTTTAGACTTTTATAAAAAAAAAACAACAGAAAGAAATACATATGGAAAAGGTAACTATTATCTCTTCCTCCCTGACCCATTTCCTAATCCACAGACCTCACTCATGTCTAACCTAACTCCCAATGAACTAGGCCTCCACCACCTTTGACTTCTCTTTCTGTCTCCTCTGCCTCTGTCTCTTTGTTAATTCATTTGTTTATAGTTTTTCTTTTATCTTTTTCAGTTGTTTGCTCCTTAGAAGATAATTACTACATTGTGGTGTATTTTTTTTGGAGGGGGGAAGGCAGGGAAATTGGGGTTAAGTGACTTGCCCAAGGTGACACAGCTAGTAAGTGTGTCAAGTGTCTGAGGCTGAATTTGAAATCAGGTCCTCCTAATTAAAGGGCTGGTGCTTTATTTACTGTGTCACTTACCTGCCCCTACATTGTGGTGTTCTTCAAAGAAATAGACCAATTACTCCATGGAAGAAAAGATAATGCCTCAGATCCCTAAACACACCATTTCAGGCTTTTTCTGTGATAGCTTTCTGTCTATTATAGTCAGTAGTTATATAGAGAAACATTTTCCCAGGATTAGATTTCATATTCAACCAATTAGGGGATTTCCCTGTTTATCTGTATACTTATTCCATTACAAAGAGTGGGGAGAACCATAATATTGTAGTTCATAGATTTAGAAATGGTTTTAAAACATAATATATGATATTAGACCTGGAAAAGGAAGTCAGATATTTTCTAGCCCAACCTCATATTTCATAGTGCAGTAGATAGAGATCTCAACCTGGAGTCAGGGAGACCGGAATTCAAATCAGACCTCAATACATATACTAGTTGTGTACCTCTGGGTAAATCATTTAACTTCTATTAATATCAGTTTTTCAATCAGTAAAGATGGGATAATAATAGCACCACTTCTGCAGGTTATTTTGAGGATCACTTAGATAATAATTGTAAAAGACTTATCATTATACCTGGCATAAAGTAAGTATCATATAAATGCTAGTTATTATTATTGTTGGGTTTGTTACAAATAGAGGAAATCACTGGACTGATTGAAGATTACACAGTCATTAAGGAACACAGTTGGAATTGAAGCAATTTAAACATATAATAACAAACATTACCATAGCATTGACTATGTGCCCAGTGTTGTCTGAAGCACTTTGAAGATCTTATCCCATCTGGTCTCTCGAACAGCCTTAGGAGATCATTGCTCTTATTTTTCTCATTTTAAAAATGAGGAAACTGAGGCAAAGAGAGGTTACATAATCACCTCAAAGTCACATAGTACGCTTCTGAAGATATATTTGAACTCAGGTATTCCTGACTTCATACTTTGCAACCTGTCACTTACCTAACCCTATAGCATACCAATGCTAAATGTGAATTTTTATGTTAGTGGAAAAATTACTTCACTTCTGTTGCTATGCCAGGAAAATTACTGAAATAGGTTCTGTGTAAAAAAAAAAAACCCACTGTATTCTTCCTACTGAATTTCTCCCAAAGAATATGTCCAACTTTTACTATTATAGAAAAACATGCCTTTTATTGTTAACCTGTCTTCTGACAACTGTCCTTACAAGAAAAGAGAGGAATAATAGTTTAGGGGTTATGAGTTATATGTATTTTCAAACTATAAAATCTTGTTATGTGAGAGACCTGAGACTTCTTTTGCTGGGTTTCAAGGAACTCTACTAGATTGAATGGGTAGTTCAGTGACTACCACATAAAAAACAGATCCCACTTTGGCACATTCAAGTGACATATTCAAGATGACACAGTGAATGCCAAAAGTGGAGGGTAGATGATGAAAATTTGAACTTCCATTTTGATGAGCAAAGAAATGAAATACACTGCCTAATGAGTAATTGGGTTCTCCTTCATTTAAAGGTGCTAAATGAGCTCTATGTTCTCTAATGGATATCTATTGAAGTACAGATTTACTAAGTTCTGTGAATTATAGACATCCATATACTTAGATCATTCTCTATTTCACTTTTATTTTGGCTTCTTTCATATTCCATGATTTTCTCTCAACCCAAATATATAGGACTTTAGAGGAAGTACTAGCTTTGAAATTAATGTCATTATTATCTCTGTAATAATTATAACAATAAAATTTTTCTAATTTATACTACACCCTTCAAATTTATTTCTGTTTTACTTCTAATGATTCATATCTAATTCTCTCCAAAAGGAATAATGTTGAACCTTGACAAGAATCAGAGTAGTGTGGCTGTGTTCATCCTCTTAGGATTCTCTGAATATCCAGAGCTCCAGGTGCCCCTCTTTCTACTCTTCCTCATCATCTATATAGTCACTGTGGTGGGGAATGTGGGAATGATTGTGGTCATCAAGATCAATCCCAAACTCCACACTCCCATGTACTTTTTCCTCAGTCACTTATCCTTTGTGGATTTCTGTTACTCCACTATAGTTACACCAAAACTACTGGAAAACTTAGTTGTAGAAGACAGAAGCGTCTCCATCAAAGCCTGCATCACACAGTATTCAATTGGTGTCATCTGTGTTGTGACAGAGGTACTCATGTTGTCTGTGATGGCCTATGACCGCTTTGTCGCTATATGTTATCCTCTGCTATATACAGTTTCCATGTCCCCCAAACGCTGTGCCCTGCTAGTGATTGTGGCATATTCTTGTGGCATAACTGGTTCTATTATTCTCACCTATTCAATCCTTCTTCTGTCATTTTGTGAAACCAAAATCATTAATAACTTTGTATGTGAATATTCTGTCTTCCTCTTTGCTTCCTGCTCTGATATACACATCAGTGAGTTAATATTTTCTGTCCTTGTAAATTTCAATGCATTTTCTACCCTCATCGTTATCCTTACATCCTATCTCTTTATTTCTGTCACTATCCTTAAAATGCATTCAGGCAGTGGAAGATATAAAGCTTTCTCCACTTGTGCCTCCCACTTGACAGCTGTTACCATCTTCTATGGAACCATCTTCTTCCTTTATTGTTATCCCAGTTCCAAAAACTCATGGCTTGTAGTCAAAGTGGGATCTATTTTTTATGCAGTAGTGATTCCTATGTTAAATCCCTTAATATACAGTCTTAGGAACAATGATGTGAAGGAAACCTTAAGGAAATTAAAGAATCTCAAAATAATTTCTCAATGAGATCATTTGTAGATTTTAGGACTACTCTCTAAACTGTTCTGATGTAATTTCTGATGGTTTTCAATTAATTCTCCTAATCCCATTCTATTATTCTCATCTTTGGTGGTGACACTTTCAGTTTCTACAGGCATCTGAAAAATAGCACGAAAATTCTTACGGAAATGAAGAAAAGACATTCCAAATGAGAAAAATCACTGAAATAAAGTCATTACAATATACTCCATGATGTTGCATCAACCTCAAAACCTTACATTAAACTTTTTTGACAATTTATTGTAAAAACAAATCTCTTGATTCTGTAAGATTGAATGCTTATTTCTTCACATTTCCACTATTTCAAAGAAAATAAAGGAACAGAAATCTAAAGCATGATCTAGTACAGTGACCAGGTGGTTCTTTAAGATGTTCTTGAAATAAATACCTTGAGGAGTGACTATATTCTGTTTTAGAAGGAAATAACTGTCACCAACACCTAAAGCAACTCAATGGACTTATGGAATTCTCACAGTCAAATTTAGTCCTACAAACTATTTAGTATACTTCTTGTAACATAATAAAGGCTTAATAATTGTAGGTCAACAATTAATATGTAATGTGGAAACAAAGATTCTTGACTCTCCTCTCCTTCAACTTGAGCAAATCTATGGGAAAAAATGGCTTCCAATTAATCTTTTTTATTTATTTTATTTTTAGTTAATGAGACAAAAAACATGTCATGTGCATAGCAGAACACGAGAGGATTCAAAATACATTACAATAAATTTTTATTTCAAGAAAACCTATGTGATAAAAAAATACTCATTTTGTTGATAATTGTCCATCTGTTCTTTGCTCTCTTCTGAGTTATCTTTTTCCCCCTCAGTTGTACACGTTTTTACTTAATTTTTTTTTCCCTTCCCCCAGTGCCACTCAGGAAGCCACAATAATGTTTAGATATGTTTCTCTATTACTATAAATATATACATGCACATATACATACATATATAGACATATACTTTCTCATATGTATTCTACTCCCTTTACTTCTACCTACTATCCTGCCTTCCTATTTCTTGCTTACCCTCCTCCAAGGAACACTCCCCTATCCTCCCACTCCCCCAAATCCAAACATCTTTTATACTCATCTTTTACCTATTCCCTCAGTCTCCCCTCTAAAGATCCCTCCCTTGAGCTCTCCCCCCTCCATATACCATATTTTTTGTTTCTTCTGAATATATAATTCTCTTATACACTTCTAAATATATATATATATATATTTTTTCCTTTCTTAAAAGTCAGTCACCAGAACTACCAGTCTTCCCCTCCCCCATTTAATTCCTCTGTATCAATTCATCCTCTTGTACTTCATTTGTATAAAATAATTACTGTTTTAGCTGTTCCTACATCATTTTATTTTTTGAATTTACATCTTACTCAGGTTTACCCCAATCTTTCTTATGAGCTACCCAATTACTATTAAGGATATTAGACATACATTTTACATATATAAAAAGTAAACAGTCTGTACTTATGAATCCCTTATAACCAGTCTTTGTTATGGGACTTACATTTCTCTTGGTTCTTCTATGTCAAATAATTTTAAAATTTCATGAATTCAGAACCACTTGGAAGCTAGTCCCAAGTATTATTTATCTGATTATGTACAAAGTCAACATTCCTCTTCAAGTAATTTACCATGTACTGAGTGAGAAAAGGGAAATATTTCTAAGAATGATATTTAGGGAAAAATATAGCATAAGTAAAAGTTAAAATGATAGAGAAGTCATGGAGCTTAAAGACTGGTAAGGGTGGAAACTAGGAAAGTATGTGGTAAATTACAAACAAACAAACAAACAAAGACAAACAAAAAAGGGATTCTGATAGACATGAAGAGAGGATACACTGCAGTTGACATGGATGTGGAGCACATATGCAAAGGTATACAATTATATGAAGACATAGGTGGGAGAAATGGCAGTAAAGCCATTGGAATTGAACAACACAGGTCAAGAAGAGGAATAATGAACATTAAAGATGGAAAAGTAGATGAGGGTCAAAGCCATAGAAATCCTTAAATGCCAAACATAGTAGTTTGTATATGATGCTGGAGAGAAAAAAGGAACTTGTAAATTTGGGGAGGAGTGGCACAGTCTGATCCATTCATTAGGCTAATCAATGTGGCAGCTATACGGGTAGGATTAACCCCAGAAAAGAAGGGAGGGCTAATAGACTGATATTTCAAAAGTATCAATTTAGTTGATGGAACTTTCAATTTCAATACTTTTAGAACTATTCAATTTGAATTAGTTCCCTTGAAATAAAGTGACTTAAAGCAAGGACTGTAACCAATCATATGGTTACATTTAAGGAATAATTGTATGACATTGAAAATTCTCTCCTATAGGGCAGAGGCAAGATGGGACAGTAGAAATAGGACTTCAGAGTGGCTCCAGCTTGCACCTTCTTCAATTCATGTAAAAGTGGACTCTGAATAAACTTTAGAACTATAGAACCCACAAAACAATGCAGAGAAACTAACCTCCCACTGAGAACAGCCCAACAGCCTGGTAAGGAGTGGCCAAGGCAGCTCTCTAGGAACAGAGGCCAGGCCCACATGAGCCAGAGGTTTTAGCCACAGGGCAGGCCAGACCAACAGCTGGAGGGTCTCCAGAACACCAGCAGCTGTGGTCGTTTCCAGAATTATCAACATATAGATGCAAAGGATAAAGTGAGAGGTAAGTGCAGTGTGGACTTTGGGAACAGTAGTTGGGAGAGCATTGGCTTTTGCTCCCAGAGTGAGAAGCCACTGAGACACCTTGGTGCAGCTGGTGGCATTATGCAGCTTCAGCTCCTGGCCTGCCAGGGGTTGCCTCTTCAGCCCTTTCCTGTTACTTCAGCAACAGGGGTTCATACCTTCTGTTTCCTTAATAGAAACTTATTTGGATTTGCTCCAGTCTAACTCTGAAGGAATGAATCTTCTCAGTGAACTTTTGAGATTCTTTTTCCATCTGACAAATTCGACTTTTTAAGGCATTCTTCTCCTCATTGCCCTTTTGGGCCTCCTTTGCCATTTGAGTTAGTCTATTTTTTAAGGTGTTGTTTTCCTCAACCAGGCTGTTGACCCTCATTTCATGCTTTTCCTGCATACTTCTCATTTCTCTTCCCAATTTTTCCTCCACTTCTCTTATTTGATTTTTAAAGTCATTCTTAAGGTCCTCTATGGACTGCAACTCGCTCATGTTTTCCCCTGGGGCTTTTGGAGCAGGACTTCTGACCTCACAGTCCTCCTCTTGCTCTATGCTTTGATCGTTTTTACCCCCAAAATAGGAGTCTAAGGTTGCATTTTTCTGTTTAATTTGTTTCCTTTGCCTTGGCATGTTGCCACTTAATTACTTGACTTTTGGGCTTGTTGCCACAGTATGGCCTGGCTCCAGACAGGGACTTTCACCTTGAACATGTGGGGGTGGGGGGCAACTTTCATTTCTGGCAAGCTGGAAACCCACCCACGACCTCCACCCCAGATCACAATCCAGATCCAGGAGGTTAAAGCAAGATCGATTAGCCCCCAAGACTGATTGCTGGATCTCCATACAGTCTGCATGCAGGCCAGGAGCTGGAGCTGCCTCTGAAAACTGCAAAACGGTGTGTCTCCTCAGTGGCTTCTAGCCTCGACAGGAGGAAGCTGACATGTTCCCCAAATACTGGTCCCAAAGTCCATAGGGCACTAACCTCTCACTTTGTCCTAGATATGTCTATGTTGATAATTCTGGAATCTCCACAGCTGCTGGTCTTCTGGGGTTCCTCCAGCCAGCTTCTGGCCTGGCCGACTTGGTGCTACAGGCGGACCTGTGCTCAGTTCCCCACGAACTTCGCACTACACTGCCGGCTCCCAGAGCACTGTGCTGGTCCTTCCTGCAGGGCTGCTGGGCTGTCCTCAGCGGGAGGTTAGCTTCTCTGTGTCGTTCTGTGGGTGCTGGGGCTCCAGAAGTTGTTCAGAGTCCCCTTTTACATAGTTTGGAGGTGATCTGGGGGTGAGTGGCTTGGATGCGCTGTTTCTACTCCCATTTTTAAGCATTCTTGATGAAAAAATAAATAACCCAGAGCTGAACAGAAAATTTGATTTTCAAATACAAGAAGCAAAAGAAGCATGAGAAGGTAAATAGGAAAAAGAAATAATAAAGAACTTATTAAAATTGTTCTATTTACATTCCTACATAAAAAAATTGTAAGTCATCAGATTTTTCTCAGTGTGAGGATAGTTGAAGGCAAATTATATATATATATGGAGGGTATATGTGTATATAAATTTATATATGTGTTATATGTGTGTTCATTTATATATATAGAGAGAGAGAGGTTGAGAGAGAGAGAGAGAGAGAGAGAGAGAGAGAGAGAGAGAGAGAGAGAGCACAGGATGAGTTGAATATAAAGGGATGATATCTAAAAAATAAAATTAAGAGGTATGAGAGGAATACATTAGTAGAAGGAGAAAGGGAACAATAGAATAGGGTAAATTATCTCATATAAAAGAGGCTAAAGAAAAGTCTTACAATGGAGGGGAAGAACAAGAAGGTGAAAGGGAATGAGTCAACCTTCCTGCCACTGATTTTGGCTTAAGGAGGGAATAACATACAGTCTCAGTTGGGTATCTTACCCTACAGAAAAGTGGGGGGAAGGGGATAAGATGTGGTGGGGGTGATAGAAGGGAGGGTAGATTGGGGAAAATAGTAGTTAGAAGCAAACACATTTGGAAAAGGACAGGGTCAAAGAGGAAACAGAATAAGCAGGGGCTGGGATAAGATGGACAGAAATATATTTAGTCTTTTACAATAAAACTATTATGGAAATATTTTATGTGACTATACACCTGCAACATATATTGAGTTGCTTATATTCCTAGTGGAGACAGGTGAGGAGGGAAGAAAGGAAAGAATATGGAAATCAAAGTTTTAAAAAGAAATGTTAAAAAAGTTGTTTTGAGGGTTGGGTAGGTGGGGCAGTAAATAGAGCACCCATCCTCTATTTAGGAGGACCTGAGGTCAAATCTGCCCTCAGACACTTAACACTTATTAGCCGAGTGTCCTTGGATAAGTCATTTAACCCCAATTGCTCCACATGCTCCCCTCCCAAAAGGGAAAAAAAATTTAATTAAAATTAAAAAAAATATTTTTATATGCAACTGAGAAATAAGATATACAGGCACTGGGTATAGAAATCCATCTGTCCTACTAGAAAGTTAGGGGGGGGTGATATAAGAGAGAACAGATTGGCGAAAGTGTTTTAAGTAGTATAGCTATTTAGTGGTTGGGGTAGGGGAGAGACTGGGAGAAAGTTTATAGCTCAAAATCCTGTGGAAATGAATACTGAAAATTAAAAATAAATAAATAAATAAATTTAAAATAAATAATTAAGGTAAATCTCCAACCCCAAAAAGGAAAAAAATAAAACTAAAAGAAAAAAAAAGAAAAATTATAAGAAACATAAAATTTATATGAAAAAAAGAAGAAATTCTTGAAAATGTGTTAGATTATATAGAGAATAGAATACTTTAGGGGAAAAGGTTGATCTTAAGGTCATCTGGTATAGAAGGAACATGATTACAAGCGCAAATTAAAAACATTTGCAGGAGGACTTGGGAGAGAAGAGGTTTTTTTGTTTTTGTTTTTGTTTTCTCCACAAGATTATCCAAACAGATGACAAAGTGATTTTCCTAAGAAATTGGTAAAACTATGTCAATACCCCACTCATTAAATTCCAGTGACTTGCTATGTGTCCATTATCAAATATAAGCTTCTCTATTTTTTAATCTATTCATAACCTGGCCACAAACTACTTATACACCCTAGTATGCATTGCTCATCACAGCTCTAGACTTTGGCCAAACTGGTCTTTCTATTGTTTGTAAAAGTTAAATAGCTGATTTTTCATCTTCATTGCTTTTCAATGGCCCATTATCAGTAAATGAATTTCTTCCACCCTAGTCAAGTTTGCCTTTCTATCTCCAGCTTCTAGCACAGTACTATTCAATAGTAGATTTTCAATAAATGATTTTTGTTGATTGTTGATTAATTGAGTGCCTTGCATGTGGAGATGTATAACTCAGCTTGCAGGACTAGGGATACTTTGGGAAAGAAGTTCCCATCACCTGCTTCCTGGACCAAAGTAAAATATGGAGGATTTGTGAAATTAATCAGCCCAAGTTTGAGATTGAATTAAAAACTTATTGTTTCATAGGATGTGTTTCCCAAATCAATAAACTGGTCTTCTGATTAAAGGAGAAACAGAAATTTTATAATAGTAAACCAGAGATATGAACATATCAGAGTTTTCTCTGTGGGGATTTTCTCTATGGCCAGTTTAAATTCCAGTGTCCCAATTATCTCTCAGAGCTCTTTCTCCACCCCTCTAAGTGCATTCAGAGCATAATCTTTGTGTTACATTCATAGTGACATATTTTGTTTTAAGTGTAATATTCCTTCCTAAGAAATTTCCCAGAATCTATGTTTCAGAGTATTATATCCCTTGCTGGCCTTCTTCAACTCTATGCCATGCCACCACTTGCAAACTTCCAGCCCCTCCCATGTTCCTCAGTCTCTCTCTGAGAACAGTAATTTATACTATGATTTCCATAAAAAACATGTCAATAACTTGTTCAGTGATATAGGATATTGTTTAGGGGAGCCTGACATACTGGTACCAAGTTATCTTAGATGTGAGTTTGGCTTCTAATGAGGTATTCAAAAGTGATTGAAAAGTTAATGAAAAGAGTTTTACTTAATATCAACACAGACAGGATGAATAACAAAGTTATAATAGTATTTAGATTGTGTAGGTGGAAAGGCTCTCATCTCTTTGTGGCATTGAAGCTGGTCAGCAAAGCATATCCTATTGACTCCTTGAATCTTGGGATATCAGCTATGGTTTTAACAACAAAGGGTTTTAACAACAAAGGGTTTTAAAAGAAAGGGTTTTAACAATACATGACTTGCCCTTTAAATGCCCTTAGTTGAATAGGAAGGTCAATATGAACAGAGGATATTAAACACAGTTTCCATCTGAGAAAGTGGAATTTATGAAAAATTTCCTACCTCCAGGGTAATCACATTCTATGTTTGATACTTTTTGTGAAAAAATAAAATAAAGAAGCAAAAACATTAGCCTAACCCATGCTGGAAGACAGGGAGTTTATAATCACCACTCCCTTTGATTTCCAGGCCCTAAGCACTCCTCCTCCCAGCTATCTAATCAATCATAGTGATTGTTTTCCCCTATTAGCATACAAACCCATTGAGGACAAGGACTGCCTACATTTCTGGAATTTGTACCTCTAGAACTTAGAAAAGCGTAAATACTTTAACCTGTTGCTTCATTCATTCATATTTTATCAGCTCTTTGAATATAGGGATAAGCACACACACACACACACACACACATATATCTGTGTAGACAGATAGAGATGTCTATCGGTTCTATAACTATGTAGATATATCTAAAGATGCATATATTTATAATAGACAGATAGATATACCTATATCTATCATCTTCCCAGAGTCAAGCACAATATGTAGCACATAAAAATCACTAAGACATATATGTTTATTGAATTATTAACAGTTAACTGTCTTAAGTTACTCTTGATTATTCTCCCAGAGCACTAACCTTTCACCAAACAATGAACCTAAGTCATAAAGCTATTTCTTAAGCCCTTCAAGAAATCAGCAAACTTGGGACAGGAGAAACCTTTCCTTGTAATTTCTAGGGCATGCCTGTTTCTGCCTTTCCTTCTCTGTTTAAAAACAATTCAGGTTGTTGACATTTACCTTCCTTTGAAATTCCATGTCCTTCATATTCCTTAATGTATGGCTTCTCAAGATCACTTATCTTATTCTCTTCAGTAGGAACCATGGTGACTGCTGGCAGAAATCCAAGTGCTGTGACTTCATCAGTTTCCATCGTCTCCATGTAACTGAATTCTGCATCTCCATTGCCAGCCTTGGTATCTCTGCTGAGCTACAATCATGCACCACTGACTTTTAAGACTCTCAAATTAGATTGCTAAAGGTGATTCAAGTCAATTTAGCCAAAAGTGATTTCATTATCTTCTCCAAACCTTCTGTCTGCATTTCTGAATTTCCCTATAGTTGTGAAAGTCTCCACCATCCTCCCAGTGACCTAGTCACAGAATGTCATTGTCATCCTCAACATATCATTTTCATTAATTCCACCTAGTCAATGTTGTGAAATTTGTTTCTGCCATTGTTAACATCTCTCCTATATATCTCTCTCTAATCCCATAGGCACCATCTTCATGACCTCTTTCTTGCCTAGTCTACTTCATTGGCCTTCAAACTAGACTTCCTTCCTCAAATCTCTCCTTCCTGCCTTGATTTAGCAAAGTATAGGTACCTGTTTCTTTTTGTTTGTTTGTTTATTTGATTGTTTTGTTGTTTTATATAAAGTCTAGGTAAGACCGTGTCACATCTCCCCTTCATGTTCCCATCTTTCAGGCGTAGTGCACTACAGTGGTTCTCTTTTACTTCCAGGATCAATTCTAAATATCTGTTTGGTATCATAAGCTCTTTTCATAATCTATCCCTCTCCACTTTTTATACATTAATCCCCTGCACACGCTTTAGAATCCAACTATACTGGACTTTTACTGTTATTTGAACATTAAACTCCATCTGCTTGCCTTTATATAAGATGTACCCTATCCCCTCATGGAATTCTCTGTTCCCTTATTTCCATTCCTAGTATACCTCTTTTCTTCAAAAATTAAAGTGAATTCTTACCTTCAGTCAGCACCCTTTCCCAGGCCCCCAGCTGGCTATTAGTAATTTTTCTAACAGTACCTTTTTCTGATATGTCTTAATTTCTTAAATCTCATCTTTCTAATTGGGAATATTTTCCCCATGATGATACATAGCATTTATACAGGACTTTATAGTTTGCAAAGTGCTTTAGAAGTAGTATCTCATTTTGTCCTCACAATAACCCTGGGAGATATGGTGTTATCCCCATTTTATAGATGAGGGATTTGAGGCAGATAAAGCACAAAGGATCATGCAACTAAGACTAGAATAGACCTCAGTGGTGTCCTTTATATACTCAGAATCTGGAAAAATGACAAACACATAGGAATTATTTAATAAAAACTTTTTTTTAATTTCACTGATTTACCCTGGGCATTCAACCATGTAAAATCCTCCAACTAGGTGAAATTGAAAGTTCCCTAGTTCTTCATGTTGCTGAACATCTATACGATCACTGAGTTGGGGAATCTGGAGTGATAATTTTAATAAGTTTCAGCTTGCAACTATTAACCCCCCAAATCTCCCCCCCCTACTATTATTTTTCCTCAGACACTTGTCCAATGACAATTAGTTTGGGAGGAGGAGAAGTTGATTGGAAATGACCCCCCCACCTCGCCAATAATTGTTAAAAATTCACTTATGAAAGACAGAACTACTCAGGAAATACTGTAGTGACTGAGGTTGTCATTTTAGACTGGTGGTCTATGACTACTTTGGACCAATTAGTAATCTGCTACTTTATAACCTTATCATACCTGAGCTATTGTGCCTTTTTGGTCATTGTGAACTATTGACTGGATGTTATTTTTGTTGTAACACTCAAGTACTTGTTTTATATTGTCATTTTAGGGACTACATTGAGTTTTATGATTATTTAAATAGTAATTGCCTCCTATTGCATGCATTTGATTCTTATTCATTCTGAGAGCAGCTAGGTGGCTCAATGAGTGGAGTCCAGGACTTGGAATCAGGAAGACTAGTCTTCAGTAGTTCAAAGCTGATCTCAGACACTTCCCAGTTGTGTGACACTGGGTAAGTCACTTGACCATGTTTGCCTCATTTGCCTTATCAATAAAATGAGTTGGAGAAGGAAATGGCAAACCATTCCAGGATCTTTGCCAAGAAAACTCCCAATGGGGTCACAAAGATTTGGTCATGCCTGAAAATAGAATTGATAACAATAGATTTTTAATCAGATACATATAAGATGAATGGAAAATAAATATTTAATTGGAATCTCCAGTGTGGATTAAAAAAAAAAAATCTCACTTTGGGAAGTTTACACAAGGGACATAAGGTTCTCTTTTAATGCCTCATTTTGTTGTCCTTGGAGAAAAGCTCAGAAGATATTATCTAGAGTCTGGTTCTTAATAGTCCTAGATGCATATGTAAAGTTGCCAACACTGTTCCCAGGGAGAGATTCCAGACACAGAGTAATGTTTTGTTTCTTTTCTATCTATCTCTTTTTTTCTTTCTAGTCTACTCAGAGCACCAGTATGAAATGAAGAAAACAGTATGCTCTTTACATTGTCTATGAACATTTCTTTTGTTTGATATCATCAGCTGTCATGTGTGCCCATTCATGACTTAAATCTGTGGTTATACTCTTTTCTTGAGTAATATAGCATCATAGAAACATTTTTTCCTCACCAGCTGTATTGCTCCTACCAATTCATAGCTAAGAAATAAATTGTTCTGAAGTATCCATCTTCCGGTAAGTAAATTTTTTCTCTTTGGTGAAAACAGGAAATTCCCTCTGCAATTCATGTCAATTCCATTATTATCTGCAAAGATTCTACAGATAAATCAAGGATGAGTTTATAGATCGAGTGAATGTAACTTACAGTGGATCATATATTCCACATCAATATCATCATCAGTGGAAAATTATGTTACATCTATTGAATACAAATGACTGTATTAGGCTCTAGGAAACAAAGAGACACTGAACACAGTTCCTGACCTCATGTGGCTCAGAGTCTAGTTAGGGAGATGGGACATTGTATTTTTTTTAATTAATTTATTAGTTTAGTGTCAGTTAACAAGATTCAATTCCATAGTTCCTTGATTTTCAAATTTCCTTTACTTCCCTCCCACCTCCCCCCACAACAGCATATAGTTCAGTATAGGATCTGCAAATACATTCATATTAGACATTATTCCAATTACAAAGGCGTATTGCTATACTAGGTGGGATGAAAGATGGTAAAGAAGAAATAAAACCAAACAATGAAAAGAAAAATATCATTTAGTTTGCTTCCATCAGGATTCAGGCTCAGTTCTTCCTAGTTATATCTCTGGATGGCACATTTCTCTCTTTCTTGAGTCTTTTGGGATTGACTTATATCACTGCATTGCTGAAAAGAGTCCAGTCTGTCATAGTTGGTCATCACAGATATGATATGTCCATGATTGTATGCAAATTTCTTCTGATTCTACTCTTCTCACTCAGCATCAGTTTGTATAAGTCTCTCCAGGTAATTATGAAATCCGTCACCTCCTCATTTCTTATAGCACAATAATATTCCATTACATTCATATACCACAACTTGTTTAGCCATTCCCCAATTTATGGGCACCCCTTTAGTTTCCACTTCTTTGCAGCCACAAAAAGGGCTGCTATAAATATTTTTGTACATATGGGTCAGAGTCCCCTTTACATGGTTTGGAGGTGATCTGGGGGGAGAGCACCTTGGACATGCTGTTTCTACTCCACCATCTTGGCTCCGCTTGGACATTGTATTAAAGGACATAATTCTATGACAGCCAGCATCAGTGAAAGCCCCAGTAAGTATAATGTATAAACAATTGTACAGAAATTAAAGGAATTGCCTTATCTCTGGTTTGAAAGGTTTGTAATCCAGGGAATGGGCTAAAGAAGTAAAGGTAAGAAAGGAGATATCCCATGACAGCAGGTTGTTGGCCAAATGAGGTTGTATTTGATTCCCCCTAATAGGCTCACATCAACTTCTAAGTTATTGGGAAGTGGGGTTCCCCATTTTTCTCCTTTCTACTAACACCAGAGGCAATCAAATTTGCTCTAATAGGTTTCTCTGATGTTTATCATAAAGTATTATGCCCTCACTTTTCTACCCCAGACACTTTGCATGGCATCTGTAATGACTAGGAAGGATTGTGTACCCTCTTGTTTTAAGGGGGGTCATACAATGAAACACATATTCTCAAAGTAACATACAGATTGTGAAATAATTTTGGTATGTTAGAATATGAAATTTTAATGTTAAGAGACCTTTGAACTCACAATATCACATATGTTATGAAATTTTTCATTTCAAACATAAAGTACAGGATAGTCATGTACAGGATAGTCATGACAAGACAAGTACAGGATAGTCCTTCTGCTAATTGTCTTTCATAGTCTCCCTCTCTAGAATCAAATAAAAATCCTCTCGTCTCTCCTCCAGTTCCATTTAGGCTGGAGTAAAAATATGTGACTCTCCAGTAAAAAAGAAATTAATTTAAATATATAAATTATTAAATTTGCATAAAATTGAATAACAAACTGAGGGAAAGCAATGTCAAACAACCATGAAGTACCTGCAAGAGTCAGTACTTGAATTTATGTTGTCAAACTCCAAATCCATTTTTTAAATGGTTTCAGTCTTTATTAATTTATTTGTTTACTTTTAGTATACAAGATTCAGTTCCTCAATTCTTTGAGTTTCAAATTTTCCTCCCTTACACCTCACCATGGAGGCATACAATCAAGTATAGCATCTGCAAATAATTTCACATTAGAATTAGTCAGGTATAAAGAAGGATTGTAATGGATGGCATGAACAATGGGAAAGAGGAAATAAAGTTAAACAAGAAAAAGAAAGAGAGCAGGTAGTTTGCTTCAATCTGAATTCAAACCCTGTTGTTTCTAGCTCTTTCTCTGAATGTAGGCATCTCTCTCCATCATGTGTCTTTTGGAGTTGACTTATAACTCTGCATTGCTGAGAAGAGTACACTCTACCAAAGTTGTCCATCATGCATACTTGTGTCTGTAATTGTGTACAAATTTCTCCTGGTTCTGCTCTTTTCATTTAGCATCAGTTAATGTAAGCCTCTCCAGGTAAATATAAAGTCCATCTGCTGGTTGTTTCTTATAACAAAATTGTATTTCTTTACATTCATATACAACTTTTTTAGCCTTTTAGCCTTTCCCCAATTGATGGGCATCTTCTTAATTTCCAATTCTTTGCCACCACAAAAAGAGCTGCTATAAATATTTTAGTACATTTGTGTCTTCCTCCCATTTCAATGATATCTTTGGGATACAACGTTAGAAGTGGTATTGCTGGGTTACAGTGTATGAAATTACTTATGGCCCTTAGGGCATAGTTCCAGATTGCTCTCCAGAATGGTTGCATTAGTTCACAACTCCACCAGCAATACATTAGTGTTCCAATTTTTCCACATCTTTTCCAGCTTTCATTATTTTAATGTTTTGTCATCTTAGCCCATCTGACTGGTGAGATGTGGTAACTGAGAGTTGTTTTAATTTGCATTGTTCTAATCAATAATGATTTAGAACATTTTTCATATGCTTATAGATATCATTAATTTCTTCATCTGAAAACTGCCTATTGATATCCTTTGACCATTCATCAATTGGGGAATGACTGGACTCAGTTCATTGATTTGACTCAATTCTCTGTATATTTAAGAAATGAGGCCTTTATCAGAGACATTGGTTGTAAAAAACTTTTTTTTTTCCCAATTTTCCACTTCTTTCTTAATCTTGGCTATATCGGCTTTGTTTGTAAAGAAGCTTTTCAGTTTCATGTAATCAAAATTATCCATTTTGCATTTTATTATGCTCTCTAATTCTTGTCTGGCCATAAAGTTTTCCCTCTCCATAAATCTGACAGGTAAATTATTCCTTGCTTTCCCAGAACCCTTACAGTACCAGTCTTTATACCTAGATTATGCACCCAGTTGATTTTGGCATATGGTGTTAGATAATGGTCTATGCCCAGTTTCTGCCATACTATATTCCAGTTTTCCCAGCAGTTTTTGTCAAATAATAACTTATCCCCCAAAATGGTGTCTTTGGGTTTATCAAAAAGATTATTATGGTCATTGACTGCTGAGTCTAGTGTTCCCAGTCTATTCCATTGATCCACAGCTCTATTCCTCAATTATTACCAAGTAGTTTTGATGACTGCTGCTTTATAATTCAGATTAAAATCTGGTATACCTAGGCTCTTCCCTAGCATTTCTTTTCATTAATTCCCTTGATATTCTAGATCTTTTGTTCTTCTGAATGCATTCTGTTACTATTTTTTGAGTTCTATAAAGAAATTTTTTGGTACATTGATTGATATGGCACTATATATATAATTTAATTTAGGTAAAACTATCATTTTTATTATGTTAGCTCAACCCAGCCATGAGCAATTGATGTTTTTCCAATTACTTAGATGTGATTTTATTTGGGAGAAAAGTGTTTTGTAGTTGTGTTCATATAGGTCCTAGGTTTGTTTTGGCAGGTAGATTCCCAAATATTTTGTGTCAACAGTAACTGCTAATGAGATTTCTCTTTCTATCTCTTGCTGTTCAATTTCATTAGAAACATATAGGAATGCTGAAGATTTATGTGGGTTTATTTTGTATCCTGCAAATTTGCCAAATTTATTTATTGTCTCAAGTAGTTTTTTACTTGATTCTCTAGGTTTCTCTAAGTACATCATCCTATCATCTGCAAAGAATGATAACTTGCTCTCTTCTTTGACTAATTTGATTCCTTTGATTTATTTTTCTTCTCTAATAACTACTGCTAACATTTCTAACACCAGATTGAATAAGAGGGCTTACTGAGGACAAACTTGTTTTACCCCTGATCTTATTGGAAATGCTTCCAGCTTATCCCCATTACATATAATACTTGCTGATGGCTTTAAATAGATGCTATTTATTAGTTTAAGGAAAGCTGCATTTATTCCTATACTTTCTAGTGTTTTTAATAGGAGTGCATGTTGTACTTTGTCAAAAGCCTTTTCTGCATCTATTGAGATAATCATGTTTTTTCCACTAGTTTTCTTTGTGATATGATCATTTATACTGGTCATTTTCCTAATATTAAACCATCCTTGCATTCTTGGAATAAATCCTACCTGATCGATATGTATTATTATTGTGATAAGTTACTGTAATCTTTTTGCTAATATTTTATTTAAAAATTTTGCATCTGTATTTATGAGGAAAATTGATCTATAATTTTATTTCTCCATTTTATCTTTTCCTGATTTAGGCATTAGTAACATATTTTCATCATAAAAAGAATTTGGTAGGACTTCTTCAGTGATTTTCCCAAATAGTTTGTAGAGTATTGGAATCAATTGTCTTTAAATGTTTGATAGAACTTGCTAGTCAATCCATCTGGCCCTTGAGATTTTTCCTAGGGAGTTCACCGATGGCTTGTTCAATTTCTTTTTTCTGAGATGGGGTTATTTAAGTAATTTACTTCCTCTTCAGTTAATCTGGGCAACTGATATTTTTGTAAATATTCATCCATTTCAATAAGATTGTCAAATTTATGTGCATACAATGCCAAAATAATTCCCAAATATTGCTTTAATTCCCTTTTCACTGGAGGTAGATTCACATTTTTCATTTTTGATTCTCATAATTTAGTTTTATTTTTTCTTTTTTATCATATTCGCTAAGGATCTATCAATTTTATTTTTTTTCATAAAACCAGCTCTTAGTTTTATTTATTAATTCAATAGTTTCCTTAATTTCAATTGTATTAAACTTTCCTTTGCTTTTCATTATTTCTAAATTAGTATTTAATTGGGGAATTTTCCATTTGTTCTTTTTCTAGCTTTTTCAATTGCATGCCCAATTCAAGGAGCTCCCTTTTCTCTAATTTATTCATGTATGTACTCAGGGATATAAAAATTCCTCTAAAAACTGCCTTTGCTACATCCCACAAATTTTGGTATGTTGTCTTATTATTGTCATTCTCTTGAATGAAGTTACTGATTGTTTCTATGATTTCTTGTTTGACCCACTCATTCTTTATTATTAAATTGTTTAATTTCCAATTATTTTTTGTCTGTCTTTCCATGGCCCTTTATTGCATGATTTTTATTGCATCATGATCTGAGAATGATGCATTTATTATTTCTGCCATTCTCAATTGAATTGTGAGGTTTTTATGGTATAGTACATGGTCAATTTTTGTGTATGTGCCATGTACCACTGAGAAGAGGTATCCCCATTCAGTTTTCTCCAGAGATCTATCTATCCTCTCTAAAATTCTATTCACCCCCTTAACTTCTTTCTAGTTTATTTTGAGGTTAGATTTATCAAGTTCAGAGAGGGGGAGATTAAGGTCCCCCACTATTATAATTTTGATATTTATTTTTTCCTCTAATTCTCTTAATTTCTCCTCCAGGAATTTGGATGCTATCCAACTTGGTTCATATATGTTAAGTAATGGTATTGCTTTATTCTCAAAGGTGCCTTTTAGCAGGATATAGTTTCCTTCCTTATCTCTTTTAATTAGATGTATTTTTTCTTTTGCTTTATCTGAGATAAGGATTGCTACCCCTGCTTTTTTTACTTAGCTGAGGCATGATATGTTTTACTCCAGCCTTTTACCTTTACCTTTACCCTGCTTCAGATGGGTTTCTTGTAAACATTATATTGTAGGATTATGGTTTTTAATCCATTCTGCTATCCACCTCTGTTTTATGGGAGAGTTCATCCCTTTCACATTCACAGTTTTGATTACTATCTGTCTCTTTCCCTCCACCATATTCCCACCCCTGTTAATGGTTTTATGTTTTCCCCTTCATGGTTCCCCTCATTAAATAAATATATTTATTAAATTAAATTAATTTATTAAATTAAATAAATACAATTTAATTCTTAAAATTATCTCCTAAGAATCCTGACCTGTTGTTGAAATGTAAGTATTAGAAATTTATTACTTTGAATTCTGTTCTCCTGGTTATGATTTGGTCTTCTATAAAAACATTGAAAAGATTCCCTTTATCAATGTAACTCCTTATTAGAATGGTAGAGGCATTCCAAATCAGGATTTGGAGACTTTCTAAGCTGACTCTTCCCCTGATCGTGGCAGGGTAGCCTAGAAAGAAAATGAAGTTCTTCCTAATGCAGGACCAAAGAGATTGTGGGAGGTGTGGACATGGAATAAAAATTCACTGAATGTGCTTTACCTTAATCAGAGAACCAGAAAAGGCCTTATCCTAAAAGTATAACGTCTCCCATTGCATCCTGGGCCATCTCCAGTCATCCTGATGAATATCTGACCACTGGACCCAGATGGCTCTGGAGGAGAAAGTGAGGCATGTGACCCTGCCCAGCTCTCTCTTTACTCAATTCAAGGTCAACTGCAAGTCATGTCATTATTTCCCTGATGTCATGGTCCCCTTAAAAAACAGAGGACAAAGACAACCAACAACCTTAGTTAACTCCCAGTGTCAAAAATATTTGGGTGTCCCAAAGACAGACTTATTTTTTGCATGTGACAATGAGCTAAAAATGTAGAAAATTTCAGACTTTCCTTCAAAACTGCCCCCATTTCACAGAGATTCATTTCTCTTTATGTCCTACTACTTCTTGGTGTGTTTCTTTCCAGCCACAATGGCAGTATTTCATCCAGTAAAATATCATTGAATCCATACTTCTCATCCCTTTTGAATTCAAACTAAGAGAACATAGAGGAGGGATGAGGAGGGGAGGGACAGAAAAAGAGAAAGGGAGGGAATAAAAAGGGAGGGGGAAGAGAGAAGGAAAAAGTAGAGAGCAGAGAAGAGGAGAGGAAGGTAGGGGAAGGGAAAAGGGAAGAGTCTGGATAGTTTTAATTTGATTCTAGAGGCAACAGGGAGAATCTGAAGGAGAATTAGCATGAGGATTACATAATCAGACTTGTGCTTTCAGGAAACCATTTTGTCACCTGGCAGGGAAGGTGAATCGAATGGAGGAGAGGCTAGAAGTTAGATGACAACTTAGCTGTCTATTCCAGCATACTAGATAAGAGATGATGAGGATCTGAACAACGTTGATGACTATGTGAGTAGAAATACAATTTAAGGATTATTAATTAGCATCATGAAAAGGAAGTAGTAATCACAAAAATCTAAAGATGCTTCATGGGGGAAAACTACTCAGACAAACTTTTTTTTTTTTAAAGCAATTGGGGTTCAGTAACTTGCTCAAGGTTACACGGCTAGTCATTATTTATGTGTGGGTGCTCATTTTCTGAGGCCGGATTTGATCTCGGGTCATCCCAACTCCGAGGCCAGCACTCTTACTGCGCCACCTAGCCGCCCCTTTAGGGCAATTGGGGTTAAGTAACTTGCCCAAGGTTACACGGCTAGGTTTTTGTTTTTTTGTGTGTGTGGATTAAGTGTCAGAGGCCGGCTCCGAACTCAGGTCCTTCTGACTCCAGGGCCGGTGCCACCTAGCCGCCCCAGAAAACTTTTGATCCTGACGTTATTTTTTAACAAGGTTCCTAAGTTTATTAGAGACAATATGATATAATGGAAAAAGATTGACTTTGGTCTGTGATACATATAAGTTTTATGAGTATAATGATGAAATTTCCATGCCCAGAATTCCCTACAGAGATGAAAATATTGATGTAGGAAAAAATGAAAAATAAGAAACAGTAAATTGAGTGATAAAAAGAATTCTATATGCATTTCTATTGTATATCCCAAAGAGATCACGCAAGTGGAAAATGGACCATTACGGACAAAAATATTTATAGCAGTGCTTTTTGAAGTGGAAAAGAATTGGAAATCAAGGGCATGTCTATTAATTGGAAAATAGCAAACAAGTTGTTACATATGAAAGTAATGGAATAATATTGTACTATAAGATATGAGGAGCAGGTAAACTTCATAGTAACCTGGAGAGACTTATGTAAACTGATGCTGAGTGAGAGGAGCAGAACCAGCAGAAAACTGTACATAATTACAATGCATCATATCTGTGATTACTAACTTCAGTGATTGGGCTCTGCTCAGCAATGCAAGGCTATAAGACAACTCTGAAAGACCCATGATGGAAAGGGCTATCCACATACAGAGAAAGATTTATGGAGTCTGAGAACAGATTGAAGCAAACTCCTTGCTCTCTCCCTTTTTTGTTTTGTTTTGTTCTTTCTTGTTTTTCATTCTATTGGTTATAATCCATTTTTATATCTTGACTAATGTTTAATGTGAAGGCATGGGGAGAAAAAGGCATGGGGAGAAAATTTGCAACTCAGAAGTTTGTTGAATTGATTGCTGTAAACTAAAAGTAAACCAATCAATTAAATAATTAAATATAAAATAAAATAATTATTATTATTTAATTCAATCAATAATATATTTATATTTATTAATAATATATAATATCACATATCATATAATATATAATAATATTATATATCTTATAATATGTAGTAATATTATATATCTTATAATGTATAATAATATCATATATCATATATCATATAATATATATCATATATCATATAATATATAATAATATTATATATCTTATAATATATAATAATATTATATATCTTATAATGTATAATAATATTATATATCATATATCATATAATATATAAAATATATATCTAATAATATTTAAAATATAATATATATTAATTAATGTAATCAATAATTGAATAAAATGTTAAAATGATTCTATAGATTACATTTTATCAAAGTATTAGATAAAATATGATTTATTTTATGTAGAAATAATTCGGGGATATAAGATGAATAGGAGAAAACACATAAGTATATGCATGAAATAACTACTAGATTTGTGAAAGGTGATTTGGTGGAGGGATGGTGGCATCTGAGTTGGCCTTTAAAGGAAGCTAGAGCTCTTCAAATGTGAGCTTGGAAAGAGAGTGCATTATGGCAGGACAGGACAACCTATGCAAGGTTCTGAGATGGGCAATATATGTGAGGAACAACAATTAGGCCAATTTTTTTTAGGCCATAGAGTTTATGAAGGGGAATAATGTATATAATAAATCTAGGAAGTAAGTGTTGGTTGTAATGCAATGGTTGTTAAATTTCAAATAAAAATGTTTCTTTTTGATCCAAAGGAAAGAATCACTAGAATTATTTAGTAAAATTTGGCATGTTAAGATGTTGATTAAGGCAAATCCTGTGGCAGGCACTGAAGAGGGATTGGTCCCAGAAAGGAAAATGAAAAGCAATGTATAGGAATTACAAGTAGGAAAATTTAAAATCTATGTGTATTTAAGGCTCATCTTAATCAGACATAACCAAGTCAAATAGGTTTTCCTGAAAACTTGTCAGTTACCCTTTGTTGAAGGTCATCAACCAAAAGGCTAAGTTAAATCAATTGTGTGTCTCTTATAAAGAGATATTTTCTTCAGGTAAGTATTGTAGTATATCATGATTGAGATCTTCCAACACTAAAATGCCATAAATTTCTTTAACAGTAACCATGATGAGTGAAAACCGAAATCAGAGTGCTGCAGTCATATTCATTCTCTTAGGATTCTCTGACTACCCAGATCTCCAAGTCCCACTCTTCCTTCTATTTCTGATTATCTATGTGGTCACAGTGGTGGGAAATTTGGGCATGATTATGATCATAAGGATCAACCCCAAACTCCACACCCCCATGTACTTTTTCCTCAGTCACTTGTCTTTTGTGGATTTCTGTTACTCCACTGAAGTTACACCCAAGCTCTTAGAAATCCTAGTTGTGGAAGACAGAAAGATTTCTTTTGGAAGCTGTATTACACAGTACTTTTTTACTGCTACCAGCGTGTTGACAGAAGCTTTCTTGTTGTCAGTAATGGCCTATGACCGCTTTGTGGCCATTTGTGATCCTCTTCTATACATGATTACCATGTCTCGGAGACGATGTACACTGCTGGTGACTGGAGCATATGTATGGGGAATAACTTCTTCCTTCATATTTACCTACTCTCTCGTTAGATTGTCATTTTGTGGGATTAACATCATTAATAATTTTCTCTGTGAGTATTCTGTCATCCTCTCTGCTTCCTGTTCAGACAGACACTTGAGTGAAATGATACTTTTCATCCTTGCTAATTTTAATGTCCTGAGCACCCTCATAACTATCCTCACATCCTATATTTTAATCTTTGTTACCATCATAAAGATGCAGTCTGCTAGCGGGAGGAAGAAAGCCTTCTCCACCTGTGCATCCCACCTGACTGTCATCTCCATCTTCTATGGGACCCTTCTCTTTCTCTATTGTGTCCCCAGCTCTAAAATCTCATGGCTCGTAGTCAAAGTGACTTCTGTTTTTTACACAGTGGTCATTCCCATGTTGAACCCCATAATATACAGTCTGAGGAACAAAGATGTGAAAGAAACTGTCAGGAAACTAATGGACATCAAGATATTTTTCTAAAATTATTTGTTGTTTTGATGAGTCTGAGATTAACTTCTTGGTTGCTCAAAATCTGTGAAAGCCTCTAAATTGTAGAAAAATTGCTGTTTTGCATTGGGAGAAAGAGTTTGTTTGGGGATTTCTATAAACGTTTGAAATTCTAGGTCTTGAAAAGAGAATCAGAAATACAGAGAGAGAGAGAGAGAGAGAGAGAGAGACAAAAAGAGGCAGAGAGATAGTTATAGTCATTGAAAGTGAGAGAGAGAGAGAGAGAGAGAGAGAGAGAGAGAGAGAGAGAGAGAGAGGCAAACAGAATGAGAGTTCAATCTATTTACTTGTCAATCTCTCTCTCTCTCTCTCTCTCTCTCCCTTTAACTAAATTCTTTCATGCCCCTTCATATATATGTGTGTGTGTGTGTGTGTGTGTGTGTGTGTGTGTGTGTGTGTGTGTGTGTGTGTAAAAGGCAGCTAGGTGGCACTGTGTATAGCATGGTGGCCCTGGAATCAGGAAGACTCATTTTACTGAGTTGAAATATAACTGAAAACAATGGCTAGCTGTGTGACCCTGGACAAGTCACTTAAGTCTGCATTAATTTCCTCATCCATAAAATGAGCTGAAGGAGGAAATAACAAATCACTCCAGTATCTTTGCAAAAAATGCCCTAAGTGAGGTAGGGACGTGTTGAACATTACTGAAATGGCTGAGCAACAACAACATATAAACACACATTTATGTGTATGCATGCATACCTTTGTATGTCAAAGAATATATACAAATATGTGTCTACATATAGGGGTATGTTTTTACACATACATACTTGATATGTACATAATTATTTACATACTGTCTTCTAGGCAACAATAAGCTCCTTCTGAGCACTGACTGAATTTTTGCCTTTATTTGCATTCTCATTACTTAACACGGTGTTCAGCACGTTGTAAGATCTTAATAATACTTGTGGATGTACACATACACACAAACAAATACAGTTATCATGTCCCAGAAACATTGTGCCCTGATAATGGCTACAACTTACTCCTAGGCCATGTTCTTCTATCTGCTCTTCACCTACTCTGTCCTTGTATTATCTTTTTGTGGGACTAACATCATTAATAATTTTGTCTGTGAGTGAGAGGCACACTCTCTGCCTCCTACTCTGATGGGAAAGTTGGTTAGCTAATACTTTGGATAATTGCAAATTAAGTGTACTGAGGCAATTTGTGGGCATATTCACTTGTTTTATTTTAATTTTTATAACTCTCATGAAGATACATTCAGGTAAGGCAAGGCATGAGGCTTTCTCATCCTGTGTTTCTCACCTGACAGCTGTTGGAATTTTCTTTGGAACAGTCCTCTTCCTCTACTGTATATCCACTAGTAAAACCTCCTGGCTCATCAACAAAGGATGCTCTCTTTTCTATACAGAGATCATCCCCTTGCTGAGCTCCCCAATATACAGACTGAGGAATAGTGATGTGAAGTGGAATTTCTGGAAGTTAAGGGACAAAAATGATTTCTCATTAAATTACTAGTATGATCACCGTCATGATCATCATGATCATCACCTTCATCATCACCAACACCACACCCATTATCAACAAAAAACTCTACAACTGTAGCAGCAATAGCAACAGCTAAAGAAGAGCAAAATATATTGCTTAAATATTCCACTGGGATTAATGGATACATTCCCCTAGATGAACAATGAGTACATTCAGAAGTTATAATACACATACTCCTTTGGTGTTTAAACTTTTAGTTACATCTTATTTTTCACACTATTGCAAATCTGCACTTAAGTAAAAAAAGAATGTTACAACTGAAAATAAAAAGTAAAAGTCTAAATCCCCTTACTCTTTAATTTGTAGAATGAATTGGCCTTCATTCCATCACCATGAAGATTATATCCTTAAAATAATAGGCAAAATACATTAATGTAATAAATTTGCTATTCTTGAATATCTGATTTTCCCTGGTGTACTCTCTCCAGATCTTCAATACCTATATCTAGTAGTTGGCGGGATGTCTTGGAGTGAGGATAGGTTCTCCTAGGAAATAAGATACTGAGAATGGACCACTGAAGATCAGGGAGATCAGTGATCACTAAACACTGGGACACAACATAAGGTTGATGTAATTCAATGCAAATATAAGCTACCCAATAGAAATGCATTATTCTCCACAATAGTGGTTATTTCCTTTTTCTGAAATGTTCAACTTCCTCACTTCTATCCTTTGAATCTTCTAGCTTTCCTTAAAGATCAGTAGAAATGATGAGTTTTAGTGGTATTGTGTAATGAAGAATACCAAGATAGTGGTGACTGGATTGAATTCATAGAATCAAGCCTTCTCTTCGTCAAATGGTAAAAAGCTGATTGTAATGCTTTAGCAAAAGTGGGCACCAGGAAAATGGCAGAGTAGAAGAAGGAACTATCATGAGCTCCCACACCAACCACTTCCAATACCTATAAGATATGACTCTAAACTAATTTTAGGGCTATAGAACCCACAAAGTGTAAGAGAAAAACAAATCTCCAGCCAAAGGCAGCCTGGGAGGCTAACAAGAAGGGTATATCACAGTGGGCTGGGAGCTGAGCACAGTCCACCACATGAGCTGTGAGGCCCCAGACCTGGGGCAGCCCTGACTCACAGCACAGGCTGGGTGGGACCAGACTTCAGTAGAGTGAATCACCAGTAGCTGTGGCAGTTTCCAGACTTCTCAACCCAGAAAGTAAAAGGTCAGTGGGGAAGTCTGTTGGAACTGGGTGACAGAATAGCACAGCCTGACTCCTGTCACAGGGGGCAAGAGGTGGCAGAGGCGAGGCAGCTGCAGTGTTCGCCTTATGGATGCCTCCAGAGATCCAGGCCTTCAGATTTTAGGGGGGGGCAAGTTACCATTCAGAGGGTAACCTTTCTTGCTTTGACCTGCATGGATCAGGGTCCCAGTCTTGTGCAGTGCTCCTGGGGTGATAAACACCATTGTGCCAGATCTGGTGGTGACTGGAGAGAGTGGGCCCTCCTCAGACCTCTGACAACATTTGCGAAAACCCCAATGACTTGGGACATAGCTCTCTCAACTCTGGAAGCAAAATTCTATGCTGGCAAAGAGCTCAAAAATAAAGTAATTGGCTGGCAAGATGAGCAAGCAGAGGAAGCACAATCAGACCATAGAATTCTTTTTTTCAGGACAAAAAGGATCAAAACATGGAACCAGAAGAAGTCCATAACATCAAAACCCTGCACTAAAAACTACTAGAAAAATCTGAACTGGTGATAGACCATGGAGGAGTTCAAGAAGGATTTTGAGAATCAAGTAAGAGAAGTAAAGGAAAAATTGGGAAGAGAAATGAGAATATTACAAGAAAATCATGAAAAGTGAGTCAACAGCCTTCTAAAGGATACCAAAAATATATTGAAGAAAATAACACATAAAAAATAGAAAGCCAGTGAGGAAAAGAATGCCTTAAAAAGATGATTTGCCCAGATGGAAAAGGAATTTCAAAAACTCATCAAAGAGAATAATCCCTTCAAAATTCGATTGGAGCAAATGGAATCTAATGACTTTATGAGAAATCAAGATTTTATAAAACAGATCCAAACAAATAAAAAAAATAGAAGGCAATGTGAAGTATCTCATTGGAAAAACTACTGACCTGGAACAATAGACCCAGCAGTGATAATTTTAAAATTATTGGACTACTTGAAAGCCATGATCAAAAAAGGAGCGTACAAATCATCCTTCAAGAAATTCTCAATGAAAATTTCCGTGATATTCTTGAACCAGAGGGCAAAAAAAGATAGTAAAAGAATTCACCTATCGACTCTTTAAAAAGATCCCAAAAAGAAAACCCCTAGGAATATCATATCCAAATTCCAGAGTTCCCAGGTGAAGGAGAAAATAATACAAGCTGTCAGGAAGACACAATTTGAGTATTGTGGAAACACAATCAGGATAATACAAGATCTAACAGCTTCTACATTAAGGAATCAAAGGTCTTGGAATATGATATTCCAGAGGTCAAAGGAGCTAGGATTAAAAACAAGAATCTGCTGCCCAGAAAAACTGAATGTAATGATTCAGGGGAAAACATGGTCATTCAATGTAATAGAGGACTTTTGAGTATCCTTGATGAAAAAACCAAAGCTGAAAAGAAAATTTGACTTTCAAATATAAGAAGCAAGGAGGGAAGCATGAGCAGGTGAACAGGAAAAATAAATCAAAAGGGACTTATTAAATTTGAAATATTTACATTCTTACATGGAAAAACAATAATTGTAAGTTATAACACATTTCTCAGTATGAGGATAGTTGAATGGAAAATATATATGTACACATAAATATATGTATTCATATAAGTATATGCACACCTAATATGTATGCATAGGAGGGTGCAGGTATATATAAATACATATGTGAGTGTGTATTTGTGTGTACATGTATACATATAGAGAGGGCACAGAATCAGTTGAATAGGAAGGGATGATATGTAAAAAATAAATTTAAGAGGTGAGAGCGGAATATAATGAGAGGAGAAAGGGAGAAATAGAATAAGATAAATCATTTCATATAAAAGAGGTGAGAGAAAACTGTTACAATGGAGAGGAAGAATAGGAAGGTAAAAGGGAATGGGTCAACCACACTTTCATTGACTTTGTTTTAAGGAGGGAATAACATACACACTCAATTGGGTATTTTACCCTACAGGAAAGTAGGTGGGGAAGGGGATAAGAGGGTGGATGATAGAAGGGAGGAAGTTTGGGGGAGAGGGTAGTTAGAAGTTCACACTTTTGAAAAAGGACGGGGTAAAAGAAGAATATAGAATAATAAATAAGTTTATGGGTTGAGAAGTCTATAATAATATAGAAGTCTGTAATAATAATATAGAATAATTAATAATCGATAGGATGGAGAGAAATAAAATTAGTCATTCACAGTATATTTACTATGGAAACATTGAATAACTATACATGTACAGGCTATATTGAATTGCTTATCTTCCCAGTTGGAGTGGGTGAGGAGGGAAGAAGGAAAATAATTTGGATATCAAAGATTTGAAAACAAATGCTAAAAACAATGTTTTTGTTTTTGTTTGTTTGTTTTTTTACATTCAACTGGGAAATAAGATATACAGGCCCTGGGGTATAGAAATCCATTTTGCCCTACTAGAATGTTAGAGGTGTAGGGGAGGACATGAGAGAGAGCAGATTGGGGGAAGGGGTATTCAGTAGGCTTGCTATTTTGGGATGGAGGTAGGGGAGAGATGGGGAGAAAATTTATAATTCAAAATCTTGTGGAAATGAATGTTGAAAACTAACAATAAATAAACAAAAGGTTTAAATTTTAAAAAAACAAGAAGGGCACCATCAACTAGGACTAGGGAACCAAGGACCGAGGAAAGCTTTTAGAGAAAATTGACGTTAAAATGGGTCTTTTAAAAGGGGGGAGAACTGCTTTAGTAGAAAAGATATGAAAGTAGATTCCAAGCACAAAAACAAAGTGAGGAAAGGCATGGAAAAAATTTTAAGTAATGATAATAAAGGAATCTAAGAGTTAAAAAAACAACAAAAAAGTGGGCAACAGTCCTTAGGGAAGGGAGTGAGCATGATTCTGGGCCTTATTTAGTAAAAGGGCATGGGGAAAGAATGCCAGGGATCGTAGTTAAGCAATATAGGGGTCCAGTATTTGGGAGCTATGGATGGGAAAATGTAGGAAGTAAACTAGACAATGAGGGAGTAGTCAGAGGCATGGAACTTGGGGATCTGGTAAGGGATTATCATCCTTTAGCCAGGCATGTCCTCTGTCTCTTCTGATAAGAGAATGTGTTCTGCAACAAGGGAAAATTTTCTCACAGGACGGGGGCCTACAAAGAAATTGGGAGGCTTCCAGAGATATGATCTTAGGGCTGGTGTCCAAGTACCCAATAAAAAACACCACCTTCTAAACACAAGACATTTTTTAATCCATACAGATACTATGTGCATATTGATATGCAAATATGTATGTATTAATAAACATACACACATATATATACATATATACACATATATACATACATACACATGAACATGTGCATTCGTCTATGTCCATGGATGTACAGGTATGCTTAGAAATATTATTGTTGTTAAAGTTAATATTATATTGGAATTAATGCATGTTTCCAATCATGGCTGCAAAGCATTAAAGAAAACCAAATTATCTTCAATGTGATCATTTAATTCAGGCACAGAAGATTTCCCAAACAGGAAATCTTAAGTAAAATTATTTTTTAGTTATAATTCATTTCTTTTCAAACACCAATTTAAAACTTATACCACTAGTATGTCCTGAATGAAAAAAAAATTATAAAATGCTGCTTTGAATTGAATATCACTTTTAAATGGATTGGCACTCTATTCATATAAATATTTGTATCCATTTAAAATAATGTATATATGTGAAAGAATATGCTATTTCAATTTATATCTCTGCTTAATTGTTAGGTAAGTTAAATTTGATATTTTTGGAGATATTTTAAAGATCAAAATGATGTGTAGGGTGCATTTGAATATCCATATGCCTAAAAAAAACCCTAAAAAACAAATTAAAAAAAAAAAACTCTTATATTGTCCCAGGTTCAACATTTGAGACCCTGAGAATATTGGCTCACTATCTGATTTGTGGATGGAGATGAAAAGGAGTGTCAGTGAATCCCCTTTGTGGCCTTATTTTACACTCTGTTGTTCTTCTTTGATAAATTTTAGTTTATCACTTTTTTTCTGAACTAAAGCATCACACATATATCCCTTTTACATTAGGATTCTTTGCATGTTTTAGAGTGTTTCAGGTCCTGAAAGACAGACTGAAGGAAGATGTCTGAAAAAGGATTCTGGTGCAATTTGTATTCTGCCCTTCTAGATTAAACAATTGTTGTTTGTTTTTTGTTCAGTTGTGTCCAACTCTTTGAGGCCCCATTTGAGGTTCTCCTGGCAAATGCTGGAGTATTTTTCCTTTTCCTTCCTCATCTTATGAGGCAAACAGAATTAAATGACCTGCCCAGGGTCACCCACTTGGGAAATATCTGAGGCCAGAATTGAACTTGTCTTCCTGACTCCACACTTCTGCTATATCCACTGAGATGCCTTGCTCCTCAATAAACAATGATGATTAATAATAATGATAGCAGACTCTCAATGATATAGAAAAAAACTTTTACATATCAATCTGATAATAGTTTCACTCCAAACAATGACAGAATACACGATAAGGAAAATAGGTGGGGAAGCAATTTAATTGAGAAGATACTTATTAACTACCTAAACTCTTCAAGGATTTATCTGATGTGATCAGTGATATAATTGTAAAATAACAGTGAGAGGAGCAGAAGAGTATAGGGAAGACACACACACACATACAAACACAACTAAATATATTAAGGTGATATATATATTTTTTTCATTTCAGTGTTGAAAGTATATGAAATGGGGGTGGCTAGGTGGCACAGTGAGTAAGAGCGCCGGCCTCGGAGTTGGGATGACCCGGGATCAGATGTGGCCTCAGAAAATGAGCACCCACACATAAATAATGACTAGCCATGTAACCTTGAGCAAGTTACTTAACCCCAACTGCTTTAAAAAAAAAAAAAAAGAAAGTATATGAAATGTTTCCCACTTTGTGTAAGATTTGTTGAAGAAAGGACTTTCCTCTTGTTTTCACACTGCAAGTGGCACCCTGGATTCATGTCTTTGGACACATAGGATAACCTTTTTCTATCATACATCCTACATTTTGGAACATTTCCCATAAAAAAATGGACAAGTATCATATATTCATTTAATGGTTTCTTGTGGGGTCCTCCTTAATGAGAAGCCCAGGAAAGTGGGTACTAGCATTCTGATTGGCTCATCTGAAAATTTCAGTACGTTTACAGGCTATTTTATTTAATTGAGAAATTAACATTCTATTGGCATAATTATAGAAAGCTTGATCAATTCCTTGATTTTCATATGATCTTTCTCCTTTAAATTAGTTATCATGTGTCTTGTTAAATTATGATTATGCAAAGAGGCTGGGATTAGCCTTGGTGTTTCATTTTTCCTTATTTATGGAAATCTCCTATGCATGTGTTTCTTATTATTCTTGCTTTAGTGACATTTTAGGTGTGTGGTGCTGTTGATTGGATGCAGGGTTTATACACCATATTCTAGCAATTCATTCTTTCAGAATCCTTTCCCTGCTTTCTATTTTAGAAAATGTGATGACCTTTTCTGCTGCCTCCTTCCATTTCCACATAACTATCCATATTATCAGAGCAGTCTGTCCTGAATTTTTGGTATTCCCAAAGTTTGGATGAGGTATAGCTTATGTAAACACAAAGGATGATAACTAAACAAACCAAGGGAAAAGAGTATATCTGTCAGAACTACAGATAAGGGAAACATTTAGGACCAACCAAGATATAAAGAGTTTTACAAAACGTGATACAGATCATTTTTATTACATAAAATTAAATAAAAACATTTCTGCAGAAAAAAGTCAACCAAAATGTAAAGGAAAGCACAAAACCGGGGAACATTTTGCAACAATTATCTGAGAAATATATGCACACAAATATAGAGAACTGGGTAAAATCAATAAGAAAACAAATAGTTCCCCAATTGATAAATTGCCAAAGAAATGAACAGCAGTTTTTGCTGAAGACATCAAGGTCATATAAAGTGTTATAAAATGTTTAAGTCATATAAAATGTTCTAAGTGACTATTGATTAGAGAAATGCAAATTAAAACATTTTGGGGATACTGCCTAATACTAATCAAATTGACTAAAATGAAAAAAAAAAGTGAAAATGACAAATGTTGAGGTCATGTGGGAAAATTAGGTTACCAATGCACTGTAATCCAACAATTATTGATAGAAATTTGGTACAATTCCCAAAGGCATATAAAACTGTGCATACCCTTTGACAGAGAAATACCACTGCTAGGTCTGTACACCAAATGTATTTTGTAAAAGGGGGAAAAAGCACTAGTTGTACAAAAGAAAATAGCAGCTCTTTTTGGTAGTTCCTAAGAATGGGAAATTGAGGGGATTTCCATTATTTGGGTAATGGCAGAACAAGGTGTAGTATGAGTGTGATGCTATATTAATGTGCTTTAAGGAATGACATGTAGGGTGATATCAAATAAACCTGGAACAATTTGTATGTACTGATGCAAAGAGAAGTGAGCAGCACAAAGAGAACATTGTGAACTGTAACAACAAAACTGTAAGATAAAGATATGTGAATCATTGGCAAGGGGTGGAGTCAAGATGGTGGAGTAGAAACAAGACTTACATGGGGCTACTGCTTCCACCTCCTCTAATTCATGTAAAAGGTGACTCTGAATAAATTTTGGAGGTACAGAACCCAATAAAGGACACAAAAAAGCTAACCTCCCACTGAGGACATCCTGGCAGGTCAGCAGCAAGTGGACAGCGAAGCATGTTGGAAGCCAAGCCCAGTCCCTCTTGAGCCCAAGGTTTTAGCTTTAGGGTGGCAACAACCAGCAACGGGCTGGAGGGACTTCAGATCAGCAGCATCTGGGTCAGTTTCCAGAATTATCCACCCAGAGATGTTGAGGACAAAGTGATAGTTCAGTGCAGTGTGGACTTTGTGAACCAGGAGTTTGGGAGTGTGGTCTAGCATTTACCCCTTGGAGGGAGAAGTGGCTGAGGTGCTGTGGTCCTGGCCTGCAGATTGTAGGGCAACCAAACGACCATTCTGAGGGGTAATCTCCATTGCTTTAACATGCTTGGATCTGGATTGTGGTCAAGGGTGGAGGTCCTGGAGTGTGTGACCAGTTTGTAGAGCTTCAGAAAAGGTATACAACTAATAGCTCCAACAGCTGTAACAACCCAAGTGGGGTTTTGGGACAAAGATTGAGACAAAGCTCCCCTGTCTGGTAACAGAGTTCTACTGTGGCAAAAACCTCAAAAGTCAAATAATTGAGTGGCAACACAAGCAAACAAGGGAGGCAAGGCAAGGACAGTGGTCCAAATCTGAATTCCTTTTTTGGGACAAAATGGATTGGGACACGGAATAGGAGGAAGACCGAAAAGTCAGAACTCTTGCAACAGAAGCTTCCAAGAAAAGAATAAGCTGCTTACAGGCCATAGAGGATCTTAAATCCTTTGATTTTGAAAATCAAATAAAAGAAGTGGAGGAAAAATTGGGAAGAAAAATGAGTATGATGCAAGAAAATTATAAAATGAGAGGCAGGAACCTGACAAAAGAAAGTAACACGTTAAAAAAAATAGACTAAATCAAATGACAAAAGAGGCTCCAAAAGGCAATGAAGAGAAGAATGCCTTAAAAAGCCGAATGTGCCAGATGGAAAAAGAATCTTAAATTTCAAAAGCTCACTGAAGAGAATCATTCCTTCGGAATTAGATTGGAGCAAATGGAAGCTAGTGATTTTATGAGAAATCAAGATACTATTAAAGAAATCCAAACAAATGAAAAAATAGAACACAATGTGAAATATCTCATTGAAAAAAAAAAAACACTGACCTAGGAAATCGATCCGGAAGAGATAACTTAAAAATTATTGGATGGTCTGAAAGCCATGATCAAAAAAAGAACCTAGAAATCATCCTTCAAGAAATTCTCAAGGAAAATTGCCCTGATGTCCTAGAACCAAAAGGCAAAATTTGAGGTTGAAAGAATCCAGATCACCTCCTGAAAAAGATCCCAAAAAGAAAACTACTAGGAATCTCATAGCCAGGTTCCAGAGTTCCCAGATCAAGGAAAAAATATTACAACTAGCCAAGAAGAAACATTTTGAATACTGTGGAACCATAATCAGTATAACAGAGGATCTGGAAGCTTCTACATTGAGGAACTGAAATGCTTGGAATATGATATCCCAGAGGTCAAAGGAGCTAGGATTAAAACCAAGAATCACCTACCCAGGAAAACTGGGTATCATGTTTCAGGGGAAAATATGGTAATTTCATGGAATAGAGGACGTTCAAGCATTCTTGATGAAAAAAACAGAGTTGAATGGAAAGTTTAACATTCAGATACAAGAAGCACTAGAAGCATGAGAAGGTAAACAGGGAAAAGAAATAATAAGGAATTTATCAAAGTTGAACTA
>WOXC01005365.1:0-95000 GCA_011680675.1 Gymnobelideus leadbeateri | reverse complement strand
GCGGAGCCAAGATGGCAGAGTAGAAACAGCACTTCCAAGGTGCTCTGCCCCACACAACTTCCAAATAATGTAAAAGGGTACTCTGAACAACTTCTGGAGCCCCAGAAACCACAGAACTACACAGAGAAGCTAACCTCTGGCTGAGGACAGCCCAGCAGCCCTGCAGGGAGCCCGGCAAGCACAGCACTCTGAGAGCAGGCAGCACAGCAGGCTGGGAACTGACAGCACAGTGCTATGGGAGATGAGCCCAGGCCTGCATGAGCCTCGGTTTTAGCCCTAGGGCGGCTGGGCCAACAGCTGGCTGGAGGGACCCCAGAACACCAGCAGCTGTGGAGATTCCAGAATTATTAGCACAGACATGCCTAGGAAAAAAGTGAGAGGTTAGTGCCCTATGGACTTTGGGACCAGTATTTGGGGAAAGCATAGGCTTCCTCCCCTGGGGGTGAAAAGCTGCTGAAGAAACGAGGCACAGAAGCCATTTTGCTGCCTCACTGGCGGCTCTAGCTCCTGGTCTGCAAACTGTAGGGAGATCCAGCAATCAGTCTGGGGGTAAATCGCTCTTGCTTTAACTTGCTTGGATCTGGATTGTGGTCTTGGGGGGAGGCCTGGGGTGGGTATCCAATTTGCCAGAGTGGGTGGAGGCTTTACAGAGGCCACCCAACCTCTGGAAGTTGTGAAGACCCCACGTTTGGGACGAAAGCTCTCCTGTCTGGTGGCAGAGTCCTACTGTGGCAACAAGCCCCAAAATCAAGTAATTAAGTGGCAATGTGCCTAGGCAAAAAAAAACAAAATAAACAGAAAAATTCAACATTGGACTCCTATTTTAGGGGCAAAGAGGATCAAAGCATGGAGGAGGACTGTGAGATCAGAACTCCTGCACCAAAAGCCCCAAATGAAAATACAAGCTGGCTACAGGCCATAGAGGACCTGAAGAAGCAGATAAGAGAAGTGGGGGAAAAATTGGGAAGAGAAATGATAAAGATGCAAGAAAAGTATGAAATGACAGTCAACAGCCTGACTGAGGAAAATAACACCTTAAAAATAGACTAACTCAAATGGCAAAAGAGGCTCAGAAAGACAATGAGGAGAAGAATGCCTTTAAAAGCCATATTTGCCAGATGGAAAAAGAATCTCAAAAGCTCACTGAGGAGATTCATTCCTTCAGAGTTAGACTGGAGCAAATGGAAGCTAGTGACTTTATGAGAAATCAAAATGCTGTTAAGCAGATCCAAACAAATGAAAGAATAGAAGGCAATGTGAAATATCTCATGGGAAAAACCGCTAACATGGAAAATAGATCCAGGAGAGATAATTTAAAAATTATTGAACTACCTGAAAGACATGATCAAAGAAAGAACCTAGAAATCATCCTTAAAGAAATTCTCAAGGAAAATTGCCCTGATGTGTTAGACCCAAAGGGGGAAATACAGATTGAAAGAATTCACCGATCGTCTCCTGAACAAGATCCCCAAAAGAAAACTCTTAGGAATATTATAGCCAGGTTCCAGAACTCCCAGATCAAGGAGAAAATACTACAAGCAGCCAGGAATAAACAATTTCAATACTGTGGAAACACAATCAGAATAGCCCAGGACCTGGCAGCTTCTACACTGAGGGATCAAAGGGCATGGGATATGATATTCCAGAGGGTAAAAGAACTGGGAATGAACCCAAGGGTCACCTACCCAGCAAAACTGAGTATTTTGTTTCAGGGGAAAATATGGTCATTCAGTGGAATAGAGGACTTCCAAGCATTCTTGAGGAAAAAACCAGAATTGAATAGAAAATGTGACATCCAGACACAAGAAGCAAGAGATGCCTGAGAAGGTAATCAGGGAAAAGAAATCAAAAGGAACTTATCAAAGTTGAACTATTTACACTCCTATATGGAAAAACAATAACTGTGACTGATGAAATCTTTCTCAGTATGAAAATAATGGAAGAAGGGGGTGTGGTCATATGAATACATATGTGAATGTGTGTGTATATGGATAGAGGGCATAGGTTGAATTTGTTGGGAAGGGAGAATACCCAAGGGATGAAATTATGAGGTGAGAGAGGAAAGTGACAAGAGGAGATGGGGAAAGACAGGGTAGGGTAAACTATCTCATGTAGAAGAAGCAAGGGGAAGTGGTTGCAAGGGAAGGGGAGAATAGGAAGGGGAAAAAAAAGGCAAATCCACATTCTCATTGAATTTGGTTCAGGGAGAGAATGACATACATACTAAATGGGATATCTCAACCTGCAGCAGAACAGGGGGAAGGGGGATGAGAGGAGGGATGATTGATGGGGGGGGGGCATCCTTGGGGGGAGGGGAGGTTAGAAGTACCCACTATAGAAGAGGGACAGGATCATGTAGGGAAAGGACCAGGTGGGGGGTGGGATGAGTGGGAGGGAATTATAAGCAGCCTTGTACAATATATCTACTATGGTAATGTTTTGCATAGCTAGATATGTACAACATATACTGAATTACTTATTTTCCCAGAGGGAATGGGTGACAAGAGAGGAAGGAAATGGATCTGAAATTTGAGGTTTTAAGATTAAATGTTTCAAATATATATAAATACTATTATTAATACTCTTTTGCTTATAATTGGGAGATAAGATGTGCAGGCATTGGGACACAAAGATTCACCTTCCTCTAATGGAAAAGTCGAAGGGGGTATGGGAGAAGGTATGGGAGAGAGCACATTGGAGGAAGTGAAATCTTATGGGACTGCTATTCTGGGAGGCTGGGTAGGGGAATAATGGGGGGGAAATGATTGTAACTCAAAATCTGGCAGAAATGAATGATGTAAAACAGAAGTTAATAAAGCATTTGTTAAAAAAAAAAAAGAGCTGGGATTGAAGCCAAGGGTCACCTACCCAACAAAACTGAGTATCTTGTTTCAGGGGAAAATATGGTTATTCAGTGGAATAGAGGACTTTCAAGCATTCTTGAGGAAAAAAACCAGAGATGAATAGAAAATTTGACATTCAGACACAAGAAGCAAGAGATGCTTGAGAAGGTAATCAAGGAAAAGAAATCAAAAGGAACTTATCAAAGTTGGACTATTTACATTCCTACATGGAAAAACAATAACTGTGACTGATGAAACCTTTCTCATTATGAAAATAATTGAAGAAGAGTATATGGGCATATGTTTACAGGTATACATGGATAGAGGGCACAGGTTGAATTTGATGGGAAGGGATGATTCTTAAGGGGTGAAGTTAAGAGGTGAGAGAGCAAAGTGGCAAGAGGAAATGGGGAGAGACAGGGTAGGGTAAACTATCTCATGTAGAAGAGGCAAGGGGAAGTAATTGCAGGGGAAGGGAAGAACAGGAAGGCAAAAAGGCAAAACCATATTCTCATTGAAGTTGGCTCAAGGAAAGAATCACATGCATAATAAATGGTATATCTCACCCTGCAGGAGAGTAGGGGAAAGGGGAATGAGAGCAGGGAGGATGGAGGGGAGGGCGCTCTAGGGGAAGGGGAGGTTGGAAGTACCCACTATCCAAGAGGGACAGGATCAAAATAGGGAATGGACCAGGTGGGAGGTGAGATGGGTGGGATTGAAATTTAAGCAGTCTTTTACAATATATCTACTATGGTAATGTTTTGCATAGCTATACATGTACAACACATACTGAATTGCTTATCTTCTCAGAGGGAGTGGGTGACAAGGGAGAAAGGGAATGGATCTGAAAATCGAAGTTTTAAAATTAAATGTTTCATAAGATGTCCAGGCAGTGGGGCTCAGAGATTCACCTTGCCCTAATGGCAAAGTTGAAAGGGGTATGGGAGAAGATATGGGAGAGAGCAGATCGGATAAGGGGATATCTAGTGGGACTGCTATTCTGGGGTGGTGGGTAGGGAAAAATTGCGGAAAAATTGTAACTCAAAATTTGGTGGAAATGAATTATGTAAACCAGAAGTTAATAAAGCATTTGTTTAATAAAAAAAAGAATTACTTCTTAAGAGAAAATAAATGTAGGGACAGTAGAGAGTCTCTAGGGCCTGCTACCCAAAGGAGTTGGAGACAAATGTAAGATCTTCAGCCAAGTACCATACTTGGTTTGCAGAGAGAGTAAGAGGAAATGCCTCTGACTCTTTACTTTGCTGTAAAATGGAGACAACTTCATCTTCCTTGTCGAGTCAATGAAAAAGACTATGATTTTCTGGTAATATTGTACATCAATTTATTAATTTTAAGCTTGATAATTAGGAAGGTATCAGTGTGGGATCTAATCATGAAAATACTATGTTACAATGAATAACTTCTATACTATAGATCAAGGAAATTAACCATTCAGGAGACTCCATGTCCAGGTGAGTACATATGTCTTCTAATTTCTTCTTGTACTCATGGTCTATTGACTGGAAATTAGAATTCCCTTTTCATAGATTCCCTGAAAGATAAATTAGAAAGGAACTGCCAAAAGAGAGGGAGGACTTATCTCCCATCATCTTCATCATTATCATTCATTTTTGGTCACCATTTTTGTTCATGGAATCTAATATCCATGAACATTAGGAATATCTTCCCATAAGGGCTTTTCAGTACATGGAGAAAGATGAGCCAGGTATATACAAAGACCAATGCCAATATCATGTAGCTATTGTTAGTATTCCACTGGCAGTTAATAACAAGGCTACAGAAATAGAGAAGAACAAAGAGCTTCTGTGTGTGTGTGTGTGTGTGTGTAGAGTAGACCTGTCAGCAAAAAGTGATCTTGAGAAAACGATGCATAAAAGGGCAGCTATAATTTAGTAGGGATCAAAATGGAAGGCATCACACTTTGGGCAAAATGCTATATCCAAAGGAATGAAGCCAAAAAAAGTAAATATCATCTTCAGAGAGTAATGAGCAGAGGAATTTGGCAAGAACTGTGGCTTCACTTAGGAAGATTGTTGGGAGATAATATTGGAGATGAACCAAGATCTATGTATCTGGCAAAAATAAAAGGAAAAGACATTTGGGAATTAGTAAAGATTGTTGAGAAGAGTCATAATATGTTTTATATAATGCTAGGAGGGACAACCTGGGTTCACATTCTGCCTGTGAAATAGGCTAGCACAGTTAAAATGGCCTAAAACATGGTGAGTTAATTCTCTATTCCTAAGGAATTATCTGAATTTATAAATTGCAAAACCTTCTTGAAGAAGTTTCAATGTAGGTGGTTTATCTGTCTGAAGCTCCTTGTTACTATGGAATCAGAGTTCCAGACCAAGCATGAAAATATATTATTTAATTTTAAAAAACAATACTCATACTCTTTGATCCTTAGTTTTCATTATTGAGATCATATACTAAAAGTGGTTGTTGTTTTTAGAGCTTTCTTCTCAAAAATGTTCAGAGCAATATGCAATTATAAAACCTAAAAAGGAACAATCCAGAAATCAATTTAAATTTTTGCTAATGAAGTAATAGCTTGATTGCTTGAGATACATTACTGTAGTTGAAGACTGTAGTCCCAACAGAAAGGACATATACAGATGTCAACAAATCTTGAAACAATGGTGTGGATGGAAAGGGGAGAATTATGACTATGTCGAGTAGGGTAGTATAAATCCAGGATCAGTAACGAGGGAACAGCAAAGAAGGCTTGATATCAGGAAGATCTTCTGAATACTGACAACTTCTTAAAAGTGAAACAGACTGACTCAGTTGGTGTTGTGGTCTGAATATTTCAAGGACATTTCTTTTTCTCCTTCTTAATATTTATTTTTACCAAGTGCAAATATCTTGTACATTCGCTGACATCAGGGGATTCATAATTCCAACCAGGGAAGTAGAAATCTACACACAAAGAACATTACTAGAACTAAAAATATTAACAGCCTAATGGTGTCTCACAAAATTAGTCTTGCAGCTTTGAGGGGAGAGGGTGGAGAATGGATACAGAATGGTCAAGGAATAGATTGAAAATTGAGAAGTTTTAATTATTTGATGAAAATTTAGTATTTTTAAAATTAGAGTATCAGAAAGAGGTCACAGAGGCTAGGATTATGGTGAGAGCAGGGGTATGGTTTCACAAATGTACCTTGTATTGATATTTTAAAGCAGATACCCTTTAGATCATAACAGGTGCCAGGTCTTACAAGTGGGATAGCAAATCAGAGTGCATGAAAGCATTTTTATGGAAGGACTTGCATGACAGGCTAAGGACTCTAATAATTTATTTAATTTAGACCATTTTTTGTAACAGAAGCATTTCCATTGGGCAGTTTCGTGCTTTTAAAGATGAGATGTAATATAGTGGAAAGACAGACACAGGAACCATGTCAGAATCACATCTCTGCTATTTAATACCGGTTGATCTTGGGCAACTCATTTAACCTCTCCTTTTCTAGAAAATGAGGGACTAGACGACATAGCTGATCAGTGTTTAAGCTCCAAATCTCTGATAATAAATCATAAATCTCTAGATAAATGCTAGGAATACTGAGTCTACAAAGCCATTGAAAACATGAGAAATATAGAAAAGAGATGGGTGTAAATGACAAAGTAGGTGAAAATATAGACAGAGAAGTTGATAGATAGATAGATACATACATACATAGATAGAAATATTTCTTATTGGTCTCATATTGGGCTACCCATATTCTTTTTTTATTTGTTACTTCTTAACTATCCTAAAAACAAGTGTGTATATGTATATATGTATGTACATATTACATATATGCATACACAAACATACATGCACACATACATATATACTTATAATGTAAATCCAGGAAGAGCAATTTAGTACAAGGGAAAGCATGAGATGAGATATTCTCATTCTAGCTCTTCCTCTGAAGAACCAACAAGGGAATATTTAAATTAAATGTCTTTGGACAAGTCATTTAACAACCTCCTCTGTCAGGAAATATGATTGGGGAAAAACAAAACAAAACACCTGAACAAGGGGCAACTTGGTGGTGAAGTGGATAAAGCCCTGGTTTGGAGTCAGGGAGCTCAAATATGGCCTCAAACACATACTGGCTGTGTGACTGTGGCCAAGTCAATTCACCATATTTGCTTCAGTTCTTCCTCTGTAAAAGGAACTGGAGCAGGAAATAGTAAAACCCTCCAATACCTTTGCCAAGAAAAGTCCAAATTGGTTTGCAAGAGTCATACACCACTGAAAGCCTCAAACAACTTGCTAAGCATATGTTATAAACAATTATTACACTGTCTTGAGGAATTTTTCTTCACATAGCAATGTACAGACTGATCATATCTAAGATAATTTGGGGAAACCATTTAAAGGGGAACAAGGACATATAGGGTGTGATAGCCAGAAGTGAAATTTATTGTCCTTTATAGAAGGTCAGGAGATCATGCACATATTTGAAAAAAAATGTGCAAACAGCTCATTAGAATTTATGAAATGGCGAATATTTTTTTTTCTTTTTGGAGGGCAATTGGGATTAAGTAACTTGCCCAAGGTCACAGGGCTAGGTTTTTGTTTGTGTGTGTTAAATGTCTGAGGCTGTATCCGAACTCAGGTCCTTCTGACTCCAGGGTGAGCGCTCTACTCATTGTGCTACCTAGCCGCCCCTAAAATGGCAAATATTGGTCACAGCTCTTTAGTAGAAAAATGGAAATTAAGGGGAAAAAATATCCTCAGGGAAGCCATTCATTTGGATTTACCAGAATAAAATATTCAATTTACTGGCAGTTAATTCTCTCACACTATATTAAAATGTCCACTCTTTATTAACATTTGGGAATTGGAGAACATTCTTCTGTTAGACTTTTATTTATAAAAAGAAAAAAAGACATACATATGGAAAAAGTAACTATTATCCTTCCTCCTTGACCCATTACCTAATACACAGACGTCACTCATGTATGACTTAGCTCCCAATGTACTAAGCCTTTACCACCTTTGACTTCTCTATCTGTCTTTCTCCTCTGTCTCTGTCTCTTTGTTAATTCATTTATTTCTTTATTTTTTTCTTTTTTCTTTTTAAATTGTTTGTTTATTGGAAGATAGTTGCTAAATTGTGGTGTTTGGGTTTTTTTTTGGGGGGGGAGGGCAGAAAGCAAGGAAATTGGGGTTAAGTGATTTGAACAAGGTCACATAGCTAGTAAGTGTGTCAAATGTCTGAGGCTGAATTTGAAATCAGGTCCCCCTGTCTCCAGGGCTGGTGCTTTATTCACTGTGTCACTTAGCTGCTCCTACTGGTATTCTTCACAGAAATAGACAAATTACTCCATGGGAGGAAAGATAATGCATTAAATCCCTAAACACCCATTTTCAGTCTTTTTCTATGATGGCTTTCTTTATATTACATTCAGAAGTTAGAGAGAAACATTTTCCCAGGATTAGATCTCATATTCAACTAATAGGGTATCTCCCTGTTTTTCTGGTTATTTATTCCAGATAACTTACAAAAAGTGGGAAGAACTATAATATTTTAGTACATAGATTTAGAAATGATTTTATAACATAGAATATATAATATTAGATCTGGAAAAGGAATTCAAATATTTTCTAGCCCAACCTCATACTTAACAGTGCAGTGGATAGAGATCTTGACCTGATAGTCAGGGAGACCTGAGTTCAAATCAAATCTCAATACATATACTAGCTGTGTACCTCTGTGTAAACCATTTAACTTTTGTTAACAAGAGTTTCTCAATCTGTAGATATGGGATAATAACAGCACCTACTTCTCCAGGTTATTTTGAGGATCATTTTGATAATAATTGACCTGGCATAAAGTGCCATATAAAGTTTAGTTATTATTACTGTGTTTGTTACAAATATCAGAGGAAAAAGGTAGAGTGATTGAACATTACACAGTCATTAAGACACACAGTTGGAATCAAAGCAATTTAAACAAATGATAACAAACATTACCATAGCCCACTGTTGTCTGAAGCATTTTAAGGATCTTATCCCATCTATCTCTCCAACAGCCCTAGGAGGTCAGTGCTGTTATTTTCTTCATTTTAAAAATGAGGAAACTGAGGCAAAGAGAGGTTAAATAATTTACTCAAGGTCACATAGTAAGCTTCTGAGGCTATATTTGAACTCAGGTCTTCCTGCCTCCATACTCTGCAACCTATCACTTACCTACCACCATACCATACTGATGCTAAATGTGAAGTTTTATGTTAATGGAAAAATTACTTCAGTTTTATTGCTACACCAGAAAACTACTGAAATGGGTTCTGTGTAAAAAGAAAATCTTCACTGGATTCTTGCTACGGAACTTCTCCCAAAAAATATGTAAAACTTTTACTATAATAGGAAAAAAAAGTCTTTACTGTTAACTTGTCTGCTGACAATTGTCCTTACAAGAAAATAGAAAAAAGATAGTTTAGTACTTATGAGTTATATGTATTTTCAAATTTTAAAATATTGTTATATGAAAGAGAGCTGAGATATCTTTTGCTGGGTTTCAAGGAACTAAACTAGATAGAATGGGCAGTTCTATGACTACTGCATAAAAAAACAGATCCCACTTTGGCACATTCAAGTGACACATTCAAGATGACACAGTGAATGCCAAAAGTGGAGGGTAGATGATGAAACTTTAAACTTCCATTTTGATGAGTAAAGGAATGAAATAAGCTGCCAAATGAGCAATTGTGTTCTCCTTCATCTAAAGGTGCTGGATGGGCTTTATGTTCTCTAATGGATATCTGTTGAACTACAGATTGTACTATGTTCTATGAATTACAGCCATCCATGTATTTAGATCATTCTCCATTTCACTTTTATTTCGACTTCTTTCATAGTCCATGATTTTCTCTCAACCCAAATATATAGGACTTGAGAGGAAGTACTAACGTTGAAACTAATGCAATTATTACCTCCATAATAATTATAACATTAATAATTTTATAAATCATACTCCAACCTTCAGTTTTATTTTTATTTAATTTCTCATGATCCATTTCTAATTCTCTCCTACAGGAATAATGGTGAGCACTGACAAGAATCAGAGTAGTGTGGCTGTGTTCATCCTCTTAGGATTCTCTGAATATCCAGAGCTCCAGGTGCCCCTCTTTCTACTGTTCTTCACCATGTATGTAGTCACTGTGGTGGGAAATGTGGGCATGATTGTGGTCATCAAGATCAATCCCAAACTCCACACTCCCATGTACTTTTTCCTCAAGCACTTGTCCTTTGTGGATTTCTGTTACTCCACTATAGTTACACCAAAACTATTAGAAAACTTAGTTGTAGAAGACAGAAGCACATCCATCAAAGCCTGCATCTCCCAGTTTTCCATTGGTGTCACCTGTGTTGTGACAGAAGTACTCATGTTGTCTGTGATGGCCTATGACCGCTTTGTCGCTATATGTTTTCCTTTGCTCTATACAATTTCCATGTCCCCCAAAAGATGTGCCCTGCTAGTGACTGTGGCATATTCTTGGGGCATAACTGGTTCTCTTATACTCACCTACTCAATACTTATATTGTCATTTTGTGAGACCAAAATCATTAATAACTTTGTATGTGAATATTCTGTCTTCCTCTTTGCTTCCTGCTCTGATATACACTTCAGTGAGACAATATTTTCTATTCTTGTAAATTTCAATGCATTTTTTACCCTCATCATTATCCTTACATCCTATCTTTTTATATTTGTCACAATCCTCAAAATGCATTCAGGAAGTGGAAGATATAAAGCTTTCTCCACTTGTGCCTCCCACTTGACAGCTGTTACCATCTTCTATGGCACCATCTTCTTCCTCTATTGTTTTCCCAGTTCCAACAACTCATGGCTTGTAGTCAAAGTGGGATCGGTTTTTTATGCAGTAGTAATTCCTATGCTAAATCCTTTAATATATAGTCTAAGGAACAATGATGTCAAGGAAACCTTCAGGAAATTAAAAGATCTCAAAATAATTTCTCAATGAGATCATCTGTAGATTCGATGGCTACTCTCTAAATTGTTCTGCTGTAATTTCAGATGGTTTTCAGTTAATTCTCCTAATCCCATTCTGTTATTCTCATCGTTGGTGGTGACACTTTCAATTTCTTCAAGTATCTGAAAAATAGCAGGAAAATCCTTATGTAAATGAAGAAAATATATTTGAAATAAGAAAAATCACTGTTAGAAAGTAATTACAATATACTCCCTTCTGTAACATCAACCTCAGAACCTTTCATTAAACTTCTTTGACAATTTATTGTAAAAATATATCTCTTGATTCTGCAAGATTGAATGCCTGTTTCTTCACATTTCCACTATTTCAAAGAAAAGAAAGGAACAGACATCTAGGGCATGATCTAGTACAGTGAAAATGTGGTTCTTTAAAATATTCCAGAAACAAACACCTTGAGGAGTGGCCATATTCTGTTTTAGAAGAGGATAATTGTCACCAATAGCTGAAGTAACTCAGTGGACTAATGGAACTCTTATAAACTCAAATTTAGTCCTACAAGCTATTTACTACAGTTCTCCTAACGTAATAAAGGCTTAATAAGTGTTGGTCAACTGATTAATTTGTAGTGTGGAGACAAAGATTCTTGACTCTCATTCTTTCAACTTGAGCAACTCTATGGGAAAATTGGCTTCCAATTAATCTTTTTATTCATGTTTTTAATTGATGGGACAAAACAAGTATTTCCATAACATAGTATAATAAAAGATGATTGCACATGGAACTGCAGATTTATTTTGAAGAACTTACTCTTCCTTTTTTTAAAGCTCTTTTCAAAAAATATGTCATAAAGCATTTCCTTAAAATAGTACAATAAAAAGATTATTGCTCAGAAAAGTGCAAATCTTCTCTGCGCAATATACTAATCATTTTCAATATACTACAGAATTATTGAGCAAATATTTTCCAATCCCCTCCCGACCTAGAGAACACTACCATTAGATAAATACAAACACACACACAAACATATATGCATATATATTTATATATACACATATACATACACACACATATATAAACACACAGATACACACACATATATGTAAATCATGTTATACGTATAATTATCACTTCTATATCTGGATGCAGTTATCTTCTTTCCTTATATGGTCTTTAAAGTTTAATTGGGTCCTTATAACAGAAAGAATAGCTTATTTTTCGTAGTCTTTTTTTTCATTTCTTCAAAAAATTTTTTAAACTCAAACATCAGAAACAAAAAAAATTGTAAACTTAAATATTGGAACTTAAATACAAAGTGTGAAAGAAAAAAATAATGTCATGTGTATAGCAGAATATCAGAGGATTCAAAATATGTAACAATAAATTTGTATTTCAAGAAAGCCTATATGATAAAAAATGCTCACTGTATTTAGAATTGTCCATTTTTGCTTCCTTGTGAGATTTCTTTTTTTCTCTATTATGTACTGTTTACTTAATTTTTTGCCCTCCCCGTAATGACCCCCAGGAATCCACAATAAAATTTAGATATGTTTCTCTATAGCTATAAATATATACATGCACATATAGACATATACTTTCCCATACATATTCTACTCCCTTTACTTCTACCTTCTACCTTGCCCTCCTAATACTTGCCAGCCCTCCTCCAAGGATAACTCACCTACCCACCCACTCCCCCAAATTTAAATACCTTCTATACCCACCTTTTACATTTTCCCTCAGCCTACCCTCTAAAGATCCCTCCCTTGAGCTCTTCTGCTTCTCTATGTCCCTACTGTTTTGTTTTTTCTGAATATAAAAGACATTTATATGCTTCTAAATATATATATATAGCTCCTTCTTAAACCCATTTCTGATGAAAGTCATTCACCAGAACTATCAGTCTTCCCCCCCATCTAATTCCTCTGTATCAATTCATCCTCTTGCACATCATTTGTATAAAATAATTACAGTTGTTAGCTGTTCCTATATGATTTTATTTTTTGAATTTATATCTTACATAGGTTTACACCCAGTCTTTCTTATGAGCTACCCAAATACTAATAAGGATCTTAGACATACATTTTAAATATATAGAAAGTAAACACTCTTTCCTTATGAATTCCTTATTACCAGTCTTTGTTATGGGCCTTATATTTCTCTTGGTTCTCCTATGCCAAATGATGGTAAAATTTCATGAATTCAAAACCACTTGGAAGCTAGACCCAAGTATTATTTGTCTAATTATGTACAAAGTCAACAATCCCCTTAATGTAATATTCCATGCACTGGGTGAGAAAAATGTTAATATTTCTAACAATGATATTTAGAAAAAAAATCATAGGATAAGTAGAAGGTAATTTGGTGGAAGACATGAAGCTTAAAGATTGGTAAGGGTGGAAACTAAGGAAGTATGTGGTTAATTACAAAAAAAAAAAGAAATCAAAAGCAAAACAGAAAAACAAATAAGGGATTCCAAGAGGCCTGAAGAGAGAATAAAAGGCAGCTGAAGTGGGTGTAGTGCACATATTCAAAGGTACACAATTAGATGAAGAGTAGGCATGAGAAATGTCATTAAAGCCATTGCAGTTGAACAACACAGGTCAAGAAGTGAAATAATGTACATTAAAGCTGGAAAAGTAAATGAAAGTCAATGCTGTGGAAATCTTTAAATGCCAAATAGAGGAATTTGTATTTGATGCTGGAGAGAAAAAGGAAATTGTTCAAGTTTGTGGAGAAGAGTGACACACTCTGATCCATTCATTAGGCCAATCAATATGGCAGCTCTAAGAGAAGGATTAACCCCAGAAAAGAAGGGAGGGCAAATAGATAGATATTGCAAAGATATCAATTTAATAGATGGAAATGTCAATTTCAATCCTTTTAGAACTATTAAATTTGAATTAATTCCTTAGAAATGAAGTGTCTTAAAGCAAGGATTGTAACAAGTGATGGCTTATGATCAATTTGTAGCTAGAATCCCTTCATATATTCAGTCACCATGTCCCAGAAACTTAGTGCCCTTCTGGCTATCATGTCATATTCATGGGGCCTAATTTCTTGTGTGGTCTTTACCTGCTCTCTCCTTATGTTGTCTTTTTTGTGGGTTTAATATCATTAATAATATTCTCTGTGCATATTCTGCCATCCTCCCTGCCTCCTTATCTGATAAACACTAAATGAGGTAATTCTATTTAGTCTTTCAAATTTTAATACTTTTGTACACTCAAACTTATACTTATCCTTTTATTTGAGTAATTGTCATGAAGCTGCCTTCAACCAGTGGTAGATATAAAGCCTTCTCTATCTGTGCCTCTCACTTGACAGCTGTTACCATCATTTTTGGGACTATCCTCTGCCTCTACTGTGTGCTAGTTCCAAAAGCTCATGGCTCATTATCAGAATAAGCACTGTTTTTTATACAGTGGTGTTCCATGTTGAACCCATCAATATACAGTCTCAGGAACAAAGATGTGAAGGAAACATTCAGGAAATTGATGGATATCAAAGTATTTTCTCACTAAAATTTTTGTATGGGTGATATCTACTCATTGAATGACATAAGAATTTATCATGATATTAAATTACCAAATTCATTCCTAACAGTTGTTTTATCCAGTAGTCTGGCATTAGCCACCACTCCCTTTTTTGGAGTTTTTTGGAGTTTCAGTCATGAATATGTAAGCAAAAATGAGACACATAAAATGAGAAGAAAAAAATCACAAAGACAAAAACAACAGCAACTGCAGTAGCAACAACAACAATGACAAAAAAACCCAAAAAACCAAACAACTCATCAGCAAGAGCAATAATAAAAACATCCTTTTGTGACATTTTCCAAAAGGTAGAGCCAGTTTTAAAGCCATATAGAAAGTGAAATATCTTAAATTAGGGCTTAAAATAAATCTATTGCTTTAATAAATTGGATAGTTGTTTTCTTCCATGAATCTTCTGATCTCTCAATATTATTCAAAATAAATAAAAGAAACAAAAGTTTGAGGCAACACAACAAAAATGGACAAGTAGATTCAATCAAGGTTATCTTATACCACATCTAAGTATGTGGTGGTGATGATGCTGACAAGCAAAACAAGTCCTGATTTTTAGTGTTGGATCATTTGAGGTACAAGTGCCCACAATGAAGAATTACTCATAAGATTCAATGATTTAAGTTTGGTCCAGCCTGCACATGTGATGATATGCATGTGTGGGTGTATATATGTGTGTGTTTCTGTGTCTATTGCTTGGACCTAATATCATGGATTAGAGATGGACAGTTCAATGTTACATTTCTATTTGAAGTGTCATTGAAAGTAATATCATTAGGCATTCAACTTTGGAATGAAACATATATATCTTTATTAAATATAAAATATATTTCTTTATTAAATATAAAGTAAGATATTGAAGTTTCAAAAATGTATATTGATTCTTAAAATTAAATTTTATTAGAATAAAATTGCTATAAATGAATTTGGTAAACATTTATATACAAAATCTATCAGCCTATATAATGTTAATGGAACACAAAAATCATCCCTGTCCATTATTAGGCCTGTGGGACCTGCTTTGAGTCACATGGGACCTGATTCACATGGAGCCTGGATGTCATGGAGTTATAAGGAGCTTCCCCAATGGAATTTTAACTGAAATAGAATATTGTGGATAGAGACAATGCAGAAGGTGAGAAGTAGAGGAAGGAGTGAGAGTGACGGTACTCAGAAGGAGAAACAGCTTAAGCAGGCAGAGGGATGAGCTAGTCTAAGGAAATTTGTTTGTAGGGAGACCTAACAAATAAGAGTGCCTAAGATATCTGTGCTCCCTGGAATCATTAATATCAACACCTTATTAAATATTCGCTCCTTGTATTCTAATACAAATATTTTTGTTTTGCATCTAATGAAGAAAGTGTATTATATTTTTTGAATGTACCCTGGAAATATAGTGACAATGGGTATCACATTGGCTTTAGAGGATATAGCACAAATTTATCAGAGTAATATCTGGGCCTCAATAAATAATATGCCTATATAATTCTTGAAAGAAGAAAAAAATAATAATGACCAGAATATCTGTTTAAATTTTATAATAATTAAGAATACAACTTCAAAAAAATTCAGAGGAACCACATCATCCAATTTTCAAAGATAATTAAAGATAAAGTTGATAGCTACAAAGGCTGAGCATTAGTCACAACATAAAGTCTTTTTGAGTTGTGTGATGATCTTGAACATAATACACAATTTCAGTAAGTTATTTTTTAATACTGATTCTATGACTAGCTCTAAACACTAGTGACTAAGCAAAACAGGATTAAATTTTTAAACAGAAATAGTAATTTTAAATGTGTAAGGTATTTAATTATTTTCAAGTTAACAAAATTTAAAATGAAAATTTTATGCTTTTAAAATTTATTTGTATTACTTTTTCTTTTTTTTTGAAAATACTTATATTTTTGTTAGGGAAAAATTATCGAGGTAGAGCCAAGATAGTGGAGGAAAAGCAGGAACTTGCTTCAGTTCCCACTCCAGAAAAGTCCAATACCTGCAAAAAATGAATCTAAACAAGTTTTAGAGCTACAGAACCCACACAGTGACAGAAAAAAAAAAAAAAAAACAAATATCCTGCTGAAGGCCACCTGGCAAACCAACAGAAAGAGTCCATCACACCAGGCTGGGAACCAAGCACAGTCCTGCATGAGCCATGCCGGCCAAGCCTCACTTCCCAGACAGCCCAGAGCAGACTTTACAAGAGTGAATCACTTGTATCTGTGGCTGTTTCCAGACTTCTCAACCAATAAACACTAAAGAGAAAGTAAAATGTCAGTAGGGAACTTTATTGGTACTGGGTGAGAGAAGGGTGGTCTGAGGTGGCTATGATGGGGCAGCTTCAGTTGCTGCTACCTGGCTGCCTCTAGAGCTCCTGGCCAGTACAATAATATGGGAACCAAGTGACCATTCAGAGGGTAATTGCACTTTCTTTGACCTGCTTATATCTGAGTCTCAGTCTTGGTTTGTGGTCCTGGCTTGAAGAATGCAAGTATGCCAGAGCTTGTGGTGATTTTGGAGAGGGTATCCTTCTCGTAGGTCTGATAACAGCTGTGCAAAACCTCAGAAATTTGGGGCACAGATCTTTTCATTCTGGAAGCAGAGTTCTACCATGACAAACAGCTCAAAAGTCAAGTGATTGACTATCAAGTTGAGCAATCAGAGGAAACAGAATTAAACTACAGAATCTTTTTTGGGGGAAAAAGAAGATGAAAACATTGAAGCTGAAGAAGACAACAAAATCAAAACTCTTGCATCAAAAGCCTCCAGAAATATGAACTTATCACAGGGCATGGAGGAGCACAAGGAGGATTTTGAAAATCTAGAAAGAGAAGTGGAGAAAAAATTTGGAAGAGAAATGAGAACGATGCAAAAAAAAAAATCATGAAAAGCAAGTCATCGGTCTACTAAAAGGGAATAAAAAAATACTGAAAAAAATAACACTTTAAAAAAGAGACTAATTCAAATGACAAAAGGTGCCCAAAAAGCTAATAAGGAGAAGAATGCCTTTAAAAGCCAATTTTGCCAGAAGGAAAAGGAATTTCAAACTCTATGAAGAGAATAATTCCTTCAAAATTTGGTTGGAGGACATGGAAATAAAAGATTTTATAAGAAATCAAGATAATGTAAAACAGATTTAAACAAATGAAAAAATAGAAGGCAATGTGAAATAGCTTGTTGGAAAAACCAATAACCTGAAAAATAGCTCCAGGAGAGATAATTTAAAAACTATTGCACTACTAGAAAGCCATGATAAAAAAGATCCTAGAAATCATTCTTCAAGAAATTCTAAGGGAAAATTGCCCTGATATTCTAGAAACAGAGGGCAAAATAGAAACTGAAAGAATTCACTGATGGCTTCTTGAAAAAGCCAAAAGAAAACTCCTAGGAATATTAAAGCCAAATTCCACAGTTTCAAGGTCAAGGAGAAAATATTACAAGCTGTCAAGAAGAAACAATTTCAGTATTGTGGTAAAACAATTATTACAACACAAAATCTAGCAGCTTCTATAATAATGGATCCAAGTGCTTGGAATATGATATTATGGAGGTCAAAGGAGCTGATATTGAACCCAAGAATCACCTACCCAGTAAAACTGAATGTAATACTTCAGGGGAAATTGGAAATTCAATGAAATAGAGGACTTTCAAGCATTGTTTTTTTTTTCAAATGCTTTATTAACTTCTGATTTGCATAATTCATTTTGCCAGATTTTGAGTTGTAAATTTTCTCCCGGTTTTTCCCCTACCAACCACCCCAAAATAGGAGTCCCACAGGATATCCCCTCCTCCCATCTGCTCTCTCCTATGTCTTCTCCCATACACCCTCTGATCTTTCTGGGAGGGGAAAGGGAAAGATAGAATAGGGTAAATTATCTCATATAAAATAGGCAAGAGGAAACTGTTACATTGGAGGGGAAGAACAGGAAGGTGAAAGGGAATGGTATAAAATTAATCTCATTGAATTGGGCTAAAGTACATAATATCATACGCACTCAAATGTATATTTTACCCTACAGGAAAATAGGGGGGTAGGGGATAACAGGGGGGAAGATAGAAGGGACCGTAGTTGGTAGTTAGAAGCAAACATTTTTGAAAAGAGACAGGGTCAAAGGAGAAAATAGAAAAGGTGGCGGGTGGGATAGGATGAAGGGAAATATAGTCTTTTTTTAGGTGAAAAAGGTTTTTTTTTAAATTAAATTTTATGTTTACTTTTAGTTTACATCTTTTATTTCCACAAGATTTTGAGTTACAAATTTTCTCCCCATCTTTCCCCTACCCACCACCCCCAAGTATCGATAGCACTGTATGCCCCCTTCCCCAATCTACTCTTTCTTATATCCTCCCCCATATTTTCTCCAACTTTCCAGTAGGGCAAGATGGATCTTTATACTCCAGTGCCTGTATATCTTATTTTCCTTTTGCATGTAATAATAAAAATAATAATAATAATTTTTTATAAATATTTGATTTAAAAATGTTGAATCAGTGAATAGAGCGCCGGCCCTGGAATCAGAAGGACCTGAGTTCGGAGCCGGCCTCCGACACTTAATCCACACAAACAAAAAAAAAACCTAGCCCTGTAACCTTGGGCAAGTTACTTAACCCCAATTGCCCTAAAGGGGCGGCTAGGTGGCGCAGTGAGTAAGAGCACCGGCCTCGGAGTTTGGATGACCAGAGATCAGATCCGGCCTCAGAAAATGAGCACCCACGCATAAATCAAATGACTAGCCGTGTAACCTTGAGCAAGTTACTTAACCCCAATTGCTTTTAAAAAAAAAAAAATGTTGAATTCCAGCTTCTTTCCTTTCCTCCCTTGTCACACACCCTTAATGGGAAGATAAGCAATTCAATATATCTTGTACATGTGTAGCTATGCAAAACATTTCCATAGTGGATATATTGTTAAAGACTGACTATATTTCCCTCCATCCTACCCTGCCCCCCACTTGTTCTATTCTCTACTTTTAGCCTGTCCTTTTTTAAAAGTGTGTGCTTCTAAATTCCCTCTTCCCAATCTGCCCTCCCCTCCATCATCCTTCCTCTCATCTCCTTCCCACCTACTCTCATATAGGGTGAGATTCAGTGTGTATGTCATTCCATCACTAAGCCAAATTCAATGAGAGTAAGGTTGACCCACTCCATTTTGCTTTCCTGTTCTTCCCCTCTATTGTAACAGTTTTCCTTTGCCTCTTCTATATGAGATAATTTACCCCATTCTGTCTCTCCCCATCTCTTCTCATTATATCCCTCTCTCACCTCCCTTCCTACTCAACTGGTCCTGCACCCTCTGTCTATGTATACTTGTACACACATATACACACACTCACATATATATTTATATGTCCATATACCCTCCTATATAGACAAATATATGGATGCACACACACACACATACAAATACACACACACACATATATATACATACATACATATATATAAATACATATATATATGTATTCCTATATTCATGTATCCCATTCATATTCCTTTCAACTATTCCCATACTGAGAAAGGTTTCCTAAGTTACAATTATCATTTTTCCATGTATGAATGCAAATAGTTCAACTTTGATAAGTTCCTTATGTTTTATTTTCCCTGTTTACCTTCTCATGCTTCTCTTGCTTCTTGTATCTGAATGTCTGATTTTCTATTCAACTCTGGTTTTTTCATCAAGAGTCCTTCAAAATCTTGTATTTCTTTGAATGATCCTATTTTCCCCTAAAACATTATACTCAGTTTTGCTGGGTAGGTGAGTCTTCGTTTTAATCTAAGCTCCTTTGACCTCCAGAATATCATATTCCAAGCCCTTTGATCCCTCAATGTAAAAACTGCCATATCCTGTATTATACTGATTGTGTTTCCAAAGTATTCAAATTGTTTCTTCCTAGCTGCTTGTAATACTTTCTCCTTGATCTGGTAACTGTGGAATCTGGTTATAATATTCCTAGGAATTTTCTTTTTGTGATCTTTTTCAAGAGTTGATGGGTGCAATCTGTCAATCTCTATTTTGCCCTCTGGTTCTAAAATATCAGGGCAATTTTCCTTGAGAATTTCCTGAAGGATGAATTCTAGGTTCTTTTTTTGATCATGGCTTTCATGTAGTCCAGCAATTTTTGAATTATCTCTCCTCAATCTATTTTCCAGGTCAGTGGTTTTTCCAATGAGATATTTCACATTGCCTTTTTTTTTTCATTTGTTTGAATCTTTTTAATAGTATCTTGATTTCTATTAAAGTCACTTGCTTCCATTTGCTCCAATCTAATTCCAAAGGAATTATTCTCTTCAGTGAACTTTTGATATTCTTTTTCCATCTGACAAATTTGGATTTTTAAGGCATTCTTCTCCTAATTGGCTTTTTGAGCCTCTTTTGCCATTTGAGTTAGTCTATTTTTTAAGGTGTTACTTTCTTCTGTCAGGTTGTTGACTCTCTTTTCATGATTTTCTTGCATCAATCCCATTTCTCTAACCAATTTTTCCTCTACTTCCCTTATTTGGTTTTCAAAATCCTTCTGAAGCTTCTCTATGGCCTGTAACCAGTTCATAGTTTTCTTGGAAACTTTTGGTGGAGGAGTTCTGACTTTAACTCTATGCCATGCCATGACTTGCAAACTTCCACTCCTTCCCGTGTTCCTGTGTCTGTCTCTGAGAATAGTAATTTATACTGATTCCCATGAAGGACATGTCAATAAGCAGATCAAGGATGTATGATATTGTTTAGGGGAGCCTGACATACTGGTACCAAGTTATTTCAGATTTGACTTTTGATTCTAATGAGGTATACATAGGTCTTTGAGAGACTAACAAAGGGAGTTTTATTTAATATCCACACAGACAGGAGGAATAACAGTGATATAATAGTATTTAGATTGTGTAGGTGGGAAGCCCCTTATCTCTTTGTGGCACTGATGTTGGTCTACAAGGCATGTCTTGTTGACTCATTGGGTCTTTGGACATCAGCTATTTAAAAAAGGGTTCTAACAACAAATGGCTTGCCCTTTGAATGCCCTTGGTTGTATATGAAGGAAGGTCAATATGAACAGAGCCTATCAAACAGTTTCCATCTGAGAAAGTGGAATTTATGAAATTTTCCCACATCTAGGGTAATCACATTCTATATTTGATCCTTTTTGTGGAAAAAAAAATAAAAAAGGAAAAAACATTAGCCTAAACCTTGCTGGAGAGGAATGGGAACTTTACAATCACCACTCCCTTTGATTTCCAGTCCCTAAACAGTCCTCCTCCCTCGTTATCTAGTAGTTATTGTTTTCCCCTATTAACATATAATCTTCTGGAGAACAAGGACTGCCTACATTTCTGGAATTTGTATCCCTAGCAATTATAACTTGCCTAGAAAATAGTAAATGCTTTAATATGTTGCTTCATTCATTTATATTGTATCAGCTCTTTGAATACAGGGATTAGGACACACATATACAGATATCTTTGTAGATATAGATGTCTATAGATACTATAGATATGTAGATATATCTAAAGATATATTTAATATAGATAGATAGATAGATAGATAGATAGATAGATAGATAGATAGATAAAGCTATATCTATCTATCATCCCCCCAGAGTCAAGCAAAGCACATAGCACACAATAGTGACTAGCACATGTTTGTTTATTGAAAGAGTAACAGTTAACTGTCTTAAGTTACTCTTGGCTCTTCTCCCAGAGCAGTAACCTGTCACCAAACAATGAACCTAAGTCATAAAGCTATTTCTTAAGCCTTTCAATAAATCAGCAAACTTGGGGCAGGAGAAACCATTCCTTGTAATTTGTAGTGCATCTCTGCTTCAGCCTGTCCTGGTTTGTTTTAAAATAACTCAGGTTGTTGACATTTACCTTCCTTTTAAATTCCATATCGTTCATAGGCCTTAATGTACTACTTCTCAAGATCACTTCTCTTATTCTCTTCAGTAGTATCCATGGTAACTCCTGGCAGAAATCCAAGTGCTGTGACTTCAGGCTTATTGAATGCAACCATCATCTCTGCGGCACTGATTTCTACATCTCCACTGCCAGTCTTGGTATCTCTGCTGATATACAATCATGTACCACTGACTTTTAAGAATCTCAAAATGGAATGCTACAAGTGATTCAAGTCAATTTAGCTAAAACAGAATTCATTATCTTCTCCAAGACCTTCCCTTTCCATTTCTGAATTTCCCTATAATTGCCAATGACTCTACCATCCTCTCAGTGACCCAGTCTCAGAATTTCACTGTCATCCTCAACATCTCATTTTCATTTATCCCACCTAGTCAATGATAGGAAATCCATTGGTTTCTGCCATTGTTAACATTTTTCCTATATATCTCTTTCTCTCTAATCCCATAGCCACTATCCTCATCACCTCTTGCCTAGACTACTCCATTGGTCTTCTTACTAGACTTCCTTTTGTCAAGTGTCTGAGGCTGGATTTGAACTCAGGTCCTCCTGAATCCAGGGCCACTGCTCTGTTCACTGAGCCACCTAGCCTCCCCCTGTACCCTCTTTTTTAAGGGAGCCCATACAATGAAATGCCCACTGTCAAAGGAGCATGCAGATTGTGACAGAAATTTGGTATGTTAGAATATGAAATTTTAATATTAAGAGACCTTTGAACTCAGGACACCACATATGTAATGAACTTTCTCATTTCAAATATAAATCACAGGATTAATCATGCCTCCCATTATTAATTCTCTAGAATCAAATAAAATCCTTCTCTCCTCTGTCCCCAATCCCATTTAGAGAGACTGGAGAACAAATATATGTCTCTCTCCAGTAATTAACAAATTAATTTTAATATATAGATAATTGTTATATTTGAATAACATACTGCAGGAAAACAATATCATTCAACCATGAAGTAACTGGAAGTCAGTACTTGAATTTATATTGTCAAACTCCAAATGCATTTTAAAAAGAAAATTTAATTCCTTAAAATTATCTTCTAAAAATCCTGACTTATTGTTGAAATGTAACTAATTTGGGGGGCGGAGCCAAGATGGCGGAAAGGAAGCAGTAACCTCGCTGAGCTCCTCTGTCACTAAGTCCCAAAGGGTAAATCTGAGCAGATTCCGGAGTGAAGAAGCCCAGTGGAAGGCAGAGTGTGGCAGAATCCAGCCCAGGAGGTTGCCCAGAGTGTCCGCACAGGTTGAGCGCAGAGCGTGTGGGGCCTGCACAGCTCAGACCTAAGAGCAGGCAAGCAGACTACACCAGAGAGAGAAAAAGCCCCAGCCTGCAGACTTACCAAGGAAGAATCGCAGTCATCTCGCAGAGGGAACAGATCATCGGAGCCAGGTAGGAGAGTTGGGCCCCCAGTGGAGAGAGTGGCTTCTCAGGCTGAATTCAGCCCCCAGCCTGGAAATTTAGAAACTGCCTGCCTGTATGATACAGGGGCTGGAATGGCAAAGTAAATTCTAGCTGCTCCGATCCTCCCATCCCTCCTTCATGAAGCAGAAAACCCAAAGATGAGTCTCCCACCCAGATTGAAATCCCAAGTTAATGGAAATAGCCTCAGGCTTGAGAATCTCCAAGAAAGGGTGTAACTGAGACAGCCAGGAATCTGAAGAGAAGAGAGGGAGGGGACCCAACTAGCCCCACCTCACCTCACCAACAAAAGCCTACTTATAGCCCAGGGGTATAGAGGCAGAAATCTGAAGTGGTCAGACTCAACCCCACCTACACATCTACATTCCTCACTGACTTCCCTGACTTAGCCATAAACTAGCCACCCAGAGGTATTCAAAGTCAAGGATCAGGCCCCAAACTCATAGCCAGAGACACTAAGAAACAGGAAGTCACAATGGGAAGGAAGGAAGCTGAAAAGGAGAAGGGGAAGGCAAGAAAGTCTATTCGAGCATACTATGCAGGGCAAGAACAACAAAACACACAGGACAATATAGACTCTCTGCCCACACCAGAGACCACAGAAGGAAACATGATCTGGTCTCAAGCCCAAATAGCATTCCTGGAGGAGCTTAAGAAAAATTTTAAAGACCAAATCAGGGAGGCAATGACCAACTTGGAAAAAGAAAATACCTCCCTAAAAAAGGAACTTCAAAAACTTACTGAAGACCATAATTCACTAAAAATTAGATACAACCAAACTGAAACTCAGAACTCTATGATGCAGCAGGAGTCAATCGAAAAAAACAAGATGATCGAAAAATTGCAAGAAAATGTAAAATATCTCACTGGAAAAATAACTGACCTAGAGAACAGATCCAGGAGAGACAACCTAAGAATTATTGGTCTACCAGAAAGCCACGATGAGAAAAGCAGTCTAGACAACATCCTCCAAGAGATTGTCAAAGAAAACTGTCCTGAGGTCCTGGAATCAGAAGATAAAATAGCTATTGATAGAATTCACCGGACTCCTCCTGAAAGAGATCCCAAACTGAAAACTCCAAGAAATATAGTAGCCAAATTCCAGAATTACAAGATTAAAGAAAAATTCTACAAGCAGCCAAAAAGAAACAATTCAAATATCGAGGAACTACAGTTAGGATCACACAGGACCTAGCAGCTTCTACATTAAAAGAGCGGAGGGACTGGAATTTGATATTTCGTAGGGCAAGAGAGCTAGGACTACAACCAAGGATTAACTACCCAGCAAAACTGAGCATAATCTTTCAGGCAAGGAGATGGACGTTTAATGAAGTAAGGGACTTCCAGACTTTCCTAATGAAAAAGCCAGAGCTCAATGGAAAATTTGATCTCCAATTACAAGACTCCAGAAGAACATAAAAAGGTAAACAAGGGTAACATAGACTCACACATGCAGAAGTGCACACACCCACACCCACAAACACAAGCTCATTACCTGGGATGCAACAAGAGCAAAATGTTCACATCCCTATATGTGGAGCTGATAACTGTCAATATTTGAAATCTCTATGATTATCATGACCTGCAAAAGGGTTATACTTAGAGGGTGTGGGTATGAATGCACTAACATGGAGTCTAAAAAAAAAAAAGACTATTAAGGGGATCAATGGTACTGTAATGGGAAAAAGGAAAGGATGAGCTAGGAAAAGGTAAAATATGCCATCTGAAGAGGCATCAAAACACACTATAGAAGAAGGGAAAGTAAGAGGGAGAGGAACATCATTTAAACACTATTCTCACTGGTTCTGGTTCAAAGAAGGATCAAATTAATCAGTGAAGTTTAAGAATCTAACGTGAATAGACACATAAATTCATTAAATAGAGGAATTGGAGGGAGGGAGAGGAGCATTGTTTGAAATTTACTCTCATTGGTTTGGAATCAAACGGGGAGTAATTTACTCTGATAAGTATAAAAATTTGTTGTGTCCTATAGATAGTGGGAGGGTAAGGGGGGGGTGAAAAGGAGGAGACTAAAGGGAGGGATTATAAGGGAGGGAAATAGTAGTAAGGGGAGAGGGTAGGTTAAGAAGGGGGGTCACTGGGTGGGAACACTGAGGGAGGGGGCAGTCAAAAGGGAAAACTTCAAGGAGGGGAAGGGAGAAGGAATAAACAAAAACATAAACAGGGGAGGGAATAGGATGGAAGGGAAGAGACAGATAGTCATCATTACTGTGAATGTGAATGGGATGAACTCTCCCATAAAACAGAGGCGGATAGCAGAATGGATTAAAAACCATAATCCTACAATATGCTGTCTACAAGAAACACATTTGAAACAAAGGGATACCCACAGGGTAAAGGTAAAAGGTTGGAGTAAAATTTATTATGCCTCAGCTAAAGTAAAAAAAGCAGGGGTAGCAATACTTATCTCAGATAAAGCAAAAGCAAAAATAGATCTAATTAAAAGAGATAAGGAAGGAAACTATATCCTACTAAAAGGCACCATTGAGAATGAAGCAATATCACTACTTAATATATATGCACCAAGTGGTATAGCATCCCAATTCCTAGAGGAGAAGTTAAAGGAATTAGAGGAAGAAATAGATAGCAAAACTATACTAGTGTGGGACCTTAATCTCCCCCTCTCTGAACTCGATAAATCTAACCTCAAAATAAACAAGAAAGAAGTTAATGAAAGGGAATTAATGAAAAGATATGATGGATCTCTGGAGAAAACTGAATGGGGATAAAAAGGAATTTACTTTCTTCTCAGCAGTTCATGGTACATACTCAAAAATAGACCATGTACTAGGGCATAAAAACCTCACAATCCAGTGCAGAAAGGCAGAAATAGTAAGCGCATCATTCTCAGATCATGATGCAATAAAAATTATATGCAATAAAGGGCCATGGAAAGATAGACTAAAAACTAATTGGAAACTAAACAATTTAATCCTAAAAAATTGGTGGGTCAAAGAAGAAATTATAGAAACAATCAATAATTTCATTCAAGAGAATGATAATAATGAAACAACATACCAAAATTTGTGGGATGCACTAAAGGCAGTTCTCAGGGGAAGTTTTATATCCCTGAGTGCATACTTAATTAAAGCAGAGAGAAGGGAGGTCAATGAATTGGACATGCAATTGAAAAAGCTAGAAAAAGAACAAATTGAAAATCCCCAATTTAGTACTAAATTAGAAATACTGAAAACCAAAGGTGAGATTAATAAAATTGAAATTAAGAAAACCATTGAATTAATAAATAAAACCAAGAGCTGGCTTTATGAAAAAATCAACAAAATTGATAGACCCTTAGTCAATATGATAAAAAAAAAGAAAGAAGAAAACCAAATTATGAGTATCAAAAATAAAAAGGGTGAATCTACCTCCAATGAAGAGGAAATAAAAAAAATAATGAGGAATTACTTTTCCCAATTGTATGCACATAAATATGACAATCTTAGTGAAATGGATGAATATTTACAAAATCACAAATTGCCCAGATTAACTGAAGAGGAAGTGAATTACCTAAATAACCCCATCTCAGAAAAAGAAATCAAACAAGCCATCAATGAACTCCCTAGGAAAAATCTCCAGGGCCAGATGGGTTTACTAGTGAATTCTATCAAACATTTAAAGAACAATTGATTCCAATACTTTACAAACTATTTGGGAAAATTAGTGAAGAAGGAGTCCTACCAAACTCTTTCTATGACACAAATATGGTACTGATTCCTAAATCAGGAAGAGATAAAACAGAGAAAGAAAATTATAGACCAATCTCCCTCATGAATTTAGACGCAAAAATTCTAAATAAAATATTAGCCAAAAGACTCCAACAACTTATCACAAAAATAATACACCCTGATCAGGTAGGATTCATTCCAGGAATGCAAGGATGGTTTAATATTAGGAAAACCATCAATATAATTGAGCATATCAACAACAAAACTAGCAAAAACCACATGATCATCTCAATAGATGCAAAAAGGCTTTTGACAAAGTACAACATCCATTCCTATTAAAAACACTAGAAAGTATAGGAATAAATGGAGCCTTCCTTAAAATAGTTGCTAGCATCTATCTAAAACCATCAGCAAGTATTATATGCAATGGGGATAAACTAGAAGCCTTTCCAATAAGATCAGGAGAGAAACAAGGGTGTCCACTATCACCCCTCTTATTCAATCTGGTACTTGAAACGTTAGCAGTAGCAATTAGAGAAGAAAAAGAAATCAAAGGAATCAAATTAGGCAAAGAAGTGACCAAGCTGTCACTCTTTGCAGATGATATGATGATATACTTAGAGAATCCTAGAGAATCAAGTAAAAAATTACTTGAGACAATAAATAAATTTGGCAAAGTTGCAGGATATAAAATAAACCCACATAAATCCTCAGCATTCCTGTACATCTCTAATAAAACGCAACAGCAAGAGATAGAAAGAGAAATCCCATTTAAAGTCACTGTAGACATTATAAAATATTTGGGAATCTACTTGCCAAAACAAACCCAGAATATATATGATCAAAACTACAAAACACTTCTCACACAAATAAAAACAGATCTAAATAGTTGGAAAAATATCAATTGCTCGTGGCTGGGTCGAGCTAATATAATAAAAATGACAATTTTACCCAAACTAAACTATATATTTAGTGCCATACCAATCAATTTACCAAAAAACTACTTTTTAGAGTTAGACAAAATAATAACAAAATTTATTTGGAAAAACAAACAGTCTAGAATATCAAGGGAATTAATGAAAAGAAACGCTAGGGAAGGTGGACTAGCTATGCCAGATCTTAATCTGTATTATACAGCAGCAGTCATCAAAACTGCTTGGTACTGGCAGAGGTGTAGAGTAGTGGATCAATGGAATAGATTAGGTGCAGGAGACCCAGCAGTTAATGAATATAGCAATCTATTGTTCGATAAACCCAAAGACCCCAGTTTTTGGGATAAGAATGCACTATTTGACAAAAACTGCTGGGAAAACTGGAATACAGTATGGCAGAAACTGGGCATAGATCACTATCTAACACCATATACCAAAATCAAGTCTAAATGGGTGCATGATCTAGGTGTAAAGGATGATACTGTAAGCAATTTGGGAAAGCAAGGAATAGTTTACCTGACAGACCTGTGGAGAGGGGAAGATTTTAGGACCAAACAAGAATTAGAGAGCATTATAAAATGCAAAATGGATAATTTTGATTACATTAAATTGAAAAGCTTCTGCACAAAAAAGCCAATGTAACCAAGATCAAGAGGGAGGTGGGAATTTGAGAAAGAATTTTTACAGCCTGTGTCTCTGATAAAGGACTCATTTCTAAAATTTATAGAGAATTGAGCCAAATCTATATGAATACAAGTCATTCCCCAATTGAGAAATGGTCAAAGGATATGAATAGGAAGTTTTCAGAGAAAGAAATTAAAGATATCTACAAGCATATGAAGAAATGCTCTAAATCACTATTAATTAGAGAAATGGAAATCAAAACAACTCTGAGATACCACATCTCTCCAGTCAGATTATCTAAGATGACAAAACAAGAAAGTGACAAATGCTGGAGAGGATGTGGGCAAATTGGAACGCTAATACATTGCTGGTGGAGTTGTGAACTTCTCCAACCATTCCGGAGAGCAATCTGGAATTATGCCCAAAGGATTATCAATAATTTCATACCCTTTGACCCAGCCATACCACTCCTAGGGTTATATCCCAAAGAGATCATAGTAGTGGGAGGAAGAACCATATGTACAAAAATATTTTTAGCAGCCCTTTTTGTGGTTGCAAAGAATTGGAAACTAAAGGGGTGCCCATCAATTGGGGAATGGCTAAACAAGTTGTGGTATATGAATGTAATGGAATTTTACTATGCTATAAGAAACGAGGAGGTGATGGATTTCATAATTACCTGGAGAGACTTATACAAACTGATGCTGATCGAGAAGAGTAGAATCAGAAGAAATTTGTATACAATCACAGACTTACCATATCTGTGACGACCAACTATGACAGACTGGACTCTTTTCAGCAATGCAGTGATATAAGTTAATCCCGAATGACTCAAGAAAGTGAGAAATGCGCCATCCAGAGATATAACTAGAAAGAACTGAGCCTGAATCCTGATGGAAGCAAACTAAACGATCTTGTTCTTCTCATTGTTTGGTTTTACTTCTTCCTTACCATCTTTCATCCCACCTAGTACAATATGCCTTTGTAATTGGAATAATGTTTAATATGAATGCATTTGCAGACCCTATACTGTACTATATGATGTCATGAGGGGAGGGGGGAGGGAAGTAAAGGAAATTTGAAAATCAAGGAACTATGGAATTGAATCTTGTTAACTGAAACTAAACTAATAAATTAATTAAAAAAAAAAGAAATGTAACTAATTTGGAGGAGAAAGAAAAATGGAAGCATAAGTTGGAACATGCAGGATTTTTAAAAACTCTCCTCTCTTCCCAATGCCTTTCTTCTTCTCTCCACTCTTTTCCAGCATGTCTCTCTTATTTCCCTTTTTTCCCCATTCATTCCTTATTAATTTCTCATAAAACTTAATTTGATATGAGTTTTCAATAAATACTAATTTCAGAAGTAAATTACGAATATTATTTTATTAATGTTATTTTTTGTCTGCATCTTTAACTTCTTTGGTATAATTAACTTCCATGGTAAAATCTCCTCTTCCAAAATAGATTGACAACAGACCTGTAATTTGAAGCATGAGTTAGTTCCCTAGGCCAACAAGAGGTTAAGTGGTTAAAACAGGGTAAAAAGATAATAGATATTAGAGATAAGATATTCTTTCAATGGGAGGCTAGGTGGTGCAGGGAATAGAGCACCAGCCCTGGAATCAGGAAGACTTGATTTCAAATCCAGCCTCACATGCTTGACACACTTACTAGCTGTGTGACTTTGGGGAAGTCACTTAACCCCAACTACCCTCCAAAAAGAAAAAAAAAAGATATTGTTTCAAACTTCAAGGCTGACCTTTTATCCACTAAGAAACAGTGACTTTCATCAAGGAATGTGCAATTCCCTTAAATAACCTTTAATGGCCATCATTTATTTAAACCTCCTTTATCTCACTACCTGTTTCCTTCTCATTGTACTATTCTGATTTTCAGGATTTATTTACAAATTCCTTTCAAATTTAGCCATGATGATCTCTGACAGAAATCACAGTACTGCAGTCATATTGATTCTCGTAGGATCCTCAGACTATTCAGAGTTTCAGATTCATCGTCTATCTGGTTTGCTTGGCCATCTATATGATCACTGTGATGGGGAATCTTGAATGATGGCAATCATTATTATGAACTCAAAATTGTACACTCCAATATGTTTTCCCTTAAACACTTGTCCTTTGTGGATTTCAGTTACTCCACTCCTGTTATACCCCAGCTGTTAGAAAATTTATTTGGAGAAAATAGGACAATGTCTGTCCCTATTTGCATCACACAATTCTTCTTTACTGCTAACTGTGATTTGACTGATACATTAATGATGACAATGATGGCTTATGATTGCTTTGTGGGAATTTGCAATCCCCTCATATATATATATATATATATATATATATATATATATATATATATATATATATATATATATATATACATGGTTGTGATTATCATGTCTCATGTCCCAGACACATTGTACCCTGCTGATGGCTGCAGCATACCCCTGGACCATATTCCTCTATATGCTTTTCACCTACCCTTTCCTTGTCTTATCTTTTTGTGGCACTGATATCATTAATAATTTTGTCTGTGAGTATCCTGGCATATACTCTGCCTCCTACTATGATGAGCCCTTTGGTCAGCTGAAACTTTTATAATTGCAAATTCAATTTGTTGAGCAAACTCAAGGTCGTATTTAATTATTTTGTTTTCATATTTATAACTGTCATTAAGATGCATTCATTTAGAGCAAGGCATAAGACCTTCTCCTCTTGTGCCTCTCACCTGAATACTGCTTGAATCTTCTGTGGAACAGTCCTTTTCCCCTATTGTATACCCACTAATAAAAGCTCCTGGTTCATCAACAACAGGGGCTCTGTTTTCTATCCAATGGTCATCTCCATACTTAATGCCCTATTATACAGTATGAGGAAGAGTGATGTGAAGGAAACACTCAGGAAGTTAACGGATAAAAAATGATTTCTCATTAATATTTTTGAGGGCAGAAGGCAAGGCAATTGGGGTTAAGTGATTTGCCCATGGTCACACAGCTAATAAGTATGTCAAGTGTCTGATGACAGATTTGAGCTCAGGTTCTCCTGACTCTAGGGCCGGTGCACTATTCACTGCACCACCTAACTGGGCCTCTCTTTAAATTATCACTGTGATCGCCAGCAGCAGCAGCAGCAGAAGTACCACCACCACCACCATACCGACTATCAACAAAAACTACAGCAACAACAGCAATAGCTAAAAACAGCAACATCTATTCCTTAATTCTGCTGGGTTGGTGGTTCCATTCCCTTAAATGAACAATGAATACATTCAGAAGTTCTAAAATGTATATTCTTCTGGTATTTAAACTTCCAGTTATATCTAATTTTTCACTGTTGCAAATCCATGTGTAAGTGAAACAAGAATGTTAAAATTGAAAACAAAATAGTACAGGTATAAATCCTCTTACTCTTTACTTTATAGAGGGGATTGGCCTTCATCCCATCAGAATGAAACTTATCTCCTTAAATTAACAGGCAAAATACATTACTTTAATAAACTTACAATTCTTGTATATCTGGTTTTCCCTTGTGTACTCTCTCCAGATCTTCATAACCTATATCTAGTAGTTGGTGAAATGTCTTTGAGTGTGGAGAGTTTCTCCTAGAAAATAAGATACTGAGAAGTGACCATTGATGAACAGGGAGGAGAATAGTGATCACTACACACTGTGATACAACATAAGGTTGATATAATTCAGTGCAAAGGTAAGCTACCCAATAGAAAATGCATTATTGTCCACAATATTGGTTGTCTCCCTCTTTTCTGAAATATATAACTTCCTCACTTCTGCCTTTTAATACTTCTAGCTTTCTTAAAAATATGTAGAAATGATGAGGTTTGGGGAGGTTCTGTAATCAAGAATGCCAAGGCAGAGTTGCCTGGAATGAATTTATACACTCAAACCTTCTCTTAGTCAAGTGACAACAAAAATTTAAAGGAAAGCAGAAAACTAGGGAAGATTTTTGCAACAATTATCTGATAAGGGTACAATTGCTCAAAAAATAGAGAGAAATGAGTCAAATCTGTAAGAAAAGTAACAATTTCCCAATTGAACAACCATCAAATGATATGAAGAGCAGATTTTGGTGAATATATAAAATAAGTATCTATGGTAATATAAAATATTCTCTAAGTGACTATTGATTAGAGAAATGAAAATTTATCTATATTGGATATACCATCTCATATGTATCAGTGTAGCGGCAAGCACCCCAATATCCCCAGGGTGACTGCCAACACAGGTTCTTAGATCTGCTTTTCAAAACGAAAGCAACTCAAAATGGGTTAACAAGCTTACTTTAATCAAACAAACACACATTACCTAATTCAGGGGGAAAAGGTCAGCACCCCAAACTTCAGAGTTACAGAATTTACAGATCAAACAGACAGGCTTTCAAACTGTCCAACCATTATATCAATACCAAATCACAGTTACCAGAGAGGGAAGCATCAACATCTGGGTTTTCAAAGCCGGGGGGCTCTCAACAACGGCTTCCCAGAGTCTCATCTGGTCAAATCACACAACACTTCTCAAAATGAGCCCCAAAGCAAAGCCCCTCATCAGAGTTTATATAGCCTTCTCCTGGCTCAAAGAATGTAACCACCCTTTTGATCCACTGCCCAATCACACAGCATCAAGGTGTAGTCATTCCTGAAAACCAAGCCTCCCACCACAGGCTCCATGTGACCACATTCAGCCTATTAGGAGGCAGAGCATATTTTCAAATCAAGGAAGGTTTTCAGAGTCTCTTAAAGCCAATCAAAGTCTCTTAAGCCAATCAAAGGGCCTAGGGGCAGGGAAGATCTTTAAATCTGCATTTCCATTACAATCAGATTGGCAAAATGACAAAAAAGGGAAATGACAAATGTTGGAGGAGATGTAGGAAAACTAGGACACCAATGCACTGTGACCTAAATATGGAGAGCAATTTAGTACAATGCCCAAAGGGATATAAAAATGTGCACGCCCTTTGATAGAGCAATAGCACTGCTAGGTTTGTACCCCAAAGAGATTTTTTAAAAAGTGGTAAAGGACCTAGTTGTACAAAATATTTTTAGCATCTCCTTTTGGTGGATCCTAAGAATTGGAAATTGAGGGGATGCCCATCATTTGGCTGATGGCTGAACAAGCTGTAGTATACAAGTGTGAAGGAATATTAATGTGTTGTAAGAAATGATAAGTAGGATGAAATCAGAAAAATCTGGAAAGACTTGAATAAACTGATACAAAGTGAAATGAGCAGAACAAAGAGAACATTGCACATGGTAACAACTTTTAATGATGAAGAAATGTGAATGACTTAGCTATTCTCAGCAATACAATGTACAATGATCAAAGACAATCCCGAAGAACTCATAATGAAGCATGTTATCTGCCTATCTGCCTCATGAGAAAGAACTGATATTGTCTGAACTATCTGAATACAGACTGAAACATACTGTTTCTCCTTTTTTTCTTTTTCTTTTTACTCTCCCTTTCCATCTCTCTCTCTCTCTCTCTCTCTCTCTCTCTCTCTCTCTCTCTCTCTCTCTGTCTCTCTCTCTCTCTGTCTCTCTCTCTCTGTCTCTCTCTCTCTTTCAATCTCCATCTTTCTCTCTCTCCTTATCTTACGCTTATTTGAGTTTCTTTATCCAAAATCAATATTATGCTAATGTTTTATATGACAAGGGAAGGGAGGGATGGGACGGAGGGATATCTGGAACTCAAATACACAAATTGTTAAAATTGTTTTATCATGTAATACTGAAAAAATATTATTAAAATAAGAAAAAGCTCATATCACATCTATAAATATGTTTACTATGAACATATTGTAAACATGCATTATTGCTTGCTTTTAATATCCTCCATTAAAATTTGAGCTCCTCAGTGTATCCCCAATATATTGTGACATGCCTTGAATATTTTAAGTAGGTTATTAAAAGTTTGTTGCCTAGAGTGCTGACTAAAAATGTCTCCTACAACACAAACTTGCTTGTTGCATTACTGGGGAGAGTGAAAGGGGGAGGAGATTTTTCTAATCATAAAAGTGATTTGGCACCAGGGTCATTATCAGTCTTAAACATCTAGGAAACATAGTATCCAAGACATTGCATGTAGAAAGTATGCCTAGGAAAGGGAATGACATCACGAACTCAAGCGGTGCTTGTATCCCGTAATCTTCGGAACAGCATCCCCAGAGTAGAGATTCTTGACCTTGGGCTCGTTCAGCTCAGATCACCAAGTAGAGTCATACCATGTATCACCTGGCTTTCCCAGGTGCTAGAGTGAGGGACAAATTCTGCATCTTGAAACTAACTTTTTCCAATATATTAACTGACCTAAGCAAAGTTAAGTCAAGAAATATTTATCAAATATTCTCAGTAAGCATTTATTAATGTGTTGCTGCCCCAGCCTTACCTTAAGACCTCTTAGAGTAAATTATTCCATTACATGATAATTTATATCTAATTATACATTTTTAAATTTTATTGAAACTCTACATTAATTTTTGTTAAGTTGGGAAATCATTCTAACTGCAAGACTAATTTGATTTCTAGAAAATATCTTTCTCTAAAAAGTGACATAGAAAAGGCATTTTTTAAAAAAACTACTTCTTTAGAGACAACGATGTAGGGTCAATTGAGACTCTCTAGGGCCTGAGACCCAAAGGACTTGGAGGGAAATATAAACTCATCAGCATAAGTGCCATAATTTGGTTTTAAATAGAATGAAATCACATTCTCTGACTGCACTTTGCTGTAAAATGGAGAAAACCTCATCTTCCTTCCCAGGTAATAAAAAGCTTGTGATTTCCTTATAATAATGCCTATCAACAGATTAACTCTGAGCTTGATAATTAAGAAGGGATCAAGGAGGGATCTAATCATGAAATTACTATCTCATAAAACATACCATCTATACTCTAGATCAAGGAAATGAACCATCCAGGTTCTGGTGACTACATATGTCAGATAAGTTCCTTCTGTAGACACTTTTTTATCTTGGTCTATTGCCTGGAAAATAGAATATCCTTTTTATAACTTCCCAGAAAGATAAATGAGAAAGGAACTACCAAAAGAGAGGGAGGACTTATCTCAGATCATCTTCATCATTATCATTCATTTTTGGTCACCATTTTTATACATGAAAACTAATATCCATGAACATTAGGAGCTATCAGACAGAGCCTATTCCCACAAGAGCTTTTAGTGCATGTGGAAAGATGAGCAGGGACATACAAAGACCAATACCAAATACCATGTAGCTATTGTTAAAGTTCCACTGCCAAATAATATCAAGGCTACAAAAATTGAGAAGCATAAAGTGTGTGTGTGTGTGTGTGTGTGTGTGTGTGTGTATGTATAGAGTAGGTTTGTCAGCAAAAAGTGAACTTGAGAAAGTTATCCAATAAAGGCTACCCTTAGTTTAATAGTCATCAAAAGAGAAGGCATCACACTTTAATGAAAATGCTGTGTCCAAAGGCATGAAGGCAAAAATACATATATTAACTTCAGAGAAGAATGGGCAGAAGTCTTTAGCAAAACCTGTGGTTTTATTTAGAAAAATTGAAGGGAAATAATGAGGGAGATGAACCAAGTTATGTATCTGGCAAAAATAAAAGGGAAAAGCCATGCTGGAATTAGTAAAGAGTGGTAGAGAAGGATCATAATGGTAGATGAGTTATATGTAATGCTAAATGAGGTATAAAGACAACCTGGGTTCACATTCTGCCTGTAAAATGTGCTGAGTGAAAATGACCCAAAACAAGGTGACTACTCTCTACTCTAAGGAGTTTTCTGAAGTTATACATTGCAAAGGATGCCTGAAGCTGTTTCATGGAGGTGGTTTATATGGCTGAAGCTCCTTGTAACTGTGGAATCAAAGTTCCAGACCAAGCATGAAAATCTATCATTTAATTTTTTAAAATAACTACCAATCACACTCTTTCACCCTTAGTTTTCATTATTGTGATTATATTCTAAAATGATAATTGTATTTAGGCTTTCTTTTCAAAAATGTTCAGGGCAATACACAATTATAAAACCTAAAAAACATAAGCCTGAAAAAAAACTTAAATTTTGATAATGAAGTAATAGTTTGATTGCTTGAGATACATTCCTGAAGTCAAAGAGTCCAGTCCCTCCACATTGAACATATACAACAGATACAACAAATCCTGAAATAAGGATTGGATGGGAAGGGGAGAATTATTACTATCTGCAGTTGAGTAGTTTAATTCCTGGAGTAGTGAGGAAGAAATTACATAAAATGACATTTAGGCTTGATCTCAGGTAGATCTTCTGAATAACAAAATCTTCTTAAATGTGGAATAGACTGACTCAGTTGGTGTGGTGACCTGAAGGTTTCAAGGACATTTCTCTTCCTCCTTCTTAATATTTATTTTTTCCAATTGTGTGTATCTTATTTCTTCAAGTAGAAAGATCAAAGCTGAAGCAAACATATTCACTGACATCAGGGGTTTCGTAATTCAAGTCAGGGAAATGGAAATCTGCACACAAAGATCATTACTAGTACTTAAAACACAAGAGTTTAATGGCGTCTTACAAAATTATTCTTACAGCTTTGAGGGGAGAGGGTGGACCATGGACAGAGAATGGTCAATGAATAGTTTGAAAATCGATGAGTTTGCTTTCCTTGACGAAAATTTAATATTTCTACAATTAAAATAGCAGAAAATGGTCACAGAGGTAAGAAATATGGTGAGAGCAGAGATATGGTGCCAAAAGTGTAAATTGTATCGATAGTTTAAAGAAGATAACTCTAGGGGCAGCTAGGTGGAGCAGTGAGTAAGAGCGCTGGCCTCGGAGTTGGGATGACCCGAGATCAAATCCGGCCTCAGAAAATGGGCACCCACACACAAATAATGACTGGCTGTGTAACCTTGAGCAAGTTACTTAACCCCAATTGCTTTAAAAAATATATATATAGCTCTGGATTGAAACTGGTGTTAAGTGTTAGAAGTGGGATAGAAAATCAAAGTGCAGGAGAGCACCTTTATTGAATGACAGGCTAAGGACTCCAATAGTTTATTTAGTTTAGTTGGTTTTTTACAGCAGAAGTATTTCCATTTGGCAGTTTCTTGTTTTTGAAGATAAGATGCAGTGTAATGGAAAGATGGCCAGAGAGGAACCATATCAGAATCACATCTCTGCTACTTAGTATCAGTTGATCTCATTTAATCTCTCCTTTTCTATCAAATGAGGGACTAGACTACATGGCTGATCAGCCTTTAAGTCCTAAATGTATGATAATAAATCACAAATCTCTATGTAAATACTGAAACAACTGCATGTAAAATGCCATTGAAAACATGAGAAATATAGAAAAGAGATGGGTGAGATTGATAAAGTTGTTGAAAACCTAAATAGAGAAGGAGAAAGAAAGAAAGAGAGAGAGAGAGAGAGAGAGAGAGAGAGAGAGAGAGAGAGAGAGAGAGAGAGAGAAAGAGAGAAAGAAAGAAAGAAAGAAAGAAAGAAAGAAAGAAAGAAAGAAAGAAAGAAAGAAAGAAAGGAAGGAAGGAAGGAAGGAAGGAAGGAAGAAAGAAAGGAAGGAAGGAAGGAAGGAAGATAAGATAGAAATAGAAATATTTCTTTTTGGTTGCATATTGAGCTACCCCTCTTTTATTTTTTGTTATTTATTTTTTTATCCATACTACAAATGAGTGTGTGTGTGTGTGTTTCTGTGTAAATATACACACATATACATACACAAACCTACATGGACTCACACATATAATAGAAATCCAGGAAGAGCAATTTATTATAGGAGAGAGAATGAGAAGGAATATTCTTGTTTTAGCTCTACCTCTGAAAATCCTACTTGGAAGTGTTTAAATTAAATGACTTTATACAAGTCATTTAAGAATCTCCTGCCTCAGGCAATAAGATTGGGGAAAAATAAAACAAAACACGTGAACAACGGACAACTTGGTGGTGAAGTGGATAGAGCACAGACCTGGAGTTACTGAGCTCAAATCTGGCCTCAGACACATACTGGCTATGTGAATGTGGCCAAGTCACTTCACCATATCTGCTTCAGCTCTTCCTCTGTAAAAGGAACTGGAGCAGGAAAAGGTAAATCACTCCAGTATATTTGCCAAGAAAAGTAAAATGGGTTAGGGAGGGTCAAGTGCTACTGAAAACCTCAGGCAACTTTCTAATTGTATAAGTTATAGACAATAATTGCACTGCCCTGAGCAATCTTTCTTCACATATCAATGTACAACATATATATATATTGAACTTAATGAAACCATTTAAAAGGAAACAAGCATATAAAGGGTGTGATATCTAGGAGTGACATTTATTGTCCTTTGTAGGAGGTCAGGAAATTATACAGATATTTGAAAAATAAGAAAATAGCTCATTATAATTTATGAAATGCTAAATGTTGGCCACAGCTTAATAGTAGAAAAAAATGACAATGAAGGGGGGAAATACCCTCAGGGGAAATATTCATCTGGATTTACAAGGTTGATATTTTCGATTTACTGTCAGTTCACTCTCTCACCCTCTCTTACAATATTCTTTTTTTTTTTTTTTTGAGGGCAATTGGGATTAAGTAACTTGCCCAAGGTCACACGGCTAGGCTTTTTGTTTGTGTGTGTTAAGTGTCTGAGGCCGGATCCGAACTCAGGTCCTTCTGACTCCAGGGCCGGCACTCTACTCACTGCGCCACCTAACCGCCCCTACAATATTCTTTATGTTCAAAATTGGAGAATGTTCTTATGTTAGACTTTTATTAAAAAAATAAAAGAAAGAAAAAAATACAAATTGAAATGGTAATTACCTTCCTGCTAGAAACATTTCCTAATCCCCACACACACACCAATCATGTCTAACTTAACTCCCGATGAACTATTCCTCCACTACCTTTTTCTGTTTCTGTCTCTCCTCTTCCTGTTTGTCAATCTCTTGGTCAATCCATTTGTTTGTTTATATTGTTTCTTCTGCCTTTTACAATTGTTGTTTCTTGGTTCAAAGATAATTACAACATTGTTGGGTTCTTCAAATAATGCATCAGATCCTTAAAACACCCCATTTCAGGATTTTTCTATGATGACCCTCTTTCCATTATAGTCAGAATTTACAGAGGAAAAAAATCAAAGGATTAGATCTCATATTCAATTATTAGGGAACTTTCCTGTTTTACTGAGTATTTTTCCCAGATAACTTACAAAGAGAGGGAAGAAAAATAAGATTTTAGTACATAGATTTATAAATGCTTTTAAAACATTGAATATATAATATTTAGACCTCAAAAATGACTTTAAATATTTTCTAGCTAACCTCATTATTGAAAATTACACAGTCATTATGGCACACAGTTGGGATTGAAGTCCTTTAAACAAATAATAACTAACTTTAACATAGCACTGACTATATGACCAGTGTTTTATTAAGCACTTAAGCACATAAGAGATCATCCCATCTGGTCTCACCAACAACCTTAAGAAGTCAGTGCTAATATTTTCCCCATTTTAAAGACGAGGAAATAGAGGCAAACAGATGTTAAATAATTACCTCAAGTTCACATAGTAAGTGTAATGAGGCTGCATTTAAATTCAGGTCTTCCTGATTCCACACTTTGCAACCTGTTACCTGCCCCTATAGCATACTAATACTAAGGTGAATTTTTATGTTAATGGACACATTACTTTGTTGTGTGCCATACAAAGGAAAATTATTGAAATAAGCTCTTTTTAAAAAACCCTTCACAGGTTTCTTATTATGGAAATTCCCCAAAAGAATATGTTCAACTTTTGCTATTACAGAAAGATTGTTTACTGTTAGCTTGTCTTGTGACAACTGTCCTTAGAAGAAAAGAGAAGAAAAATAGTTTAGGAGTTATGAGTTACACATATTTTCAAATTTTAAAAGGTTGTTTTGTGAAATACAGCCGAGAATTCTTTTGCTTGGCATCAGAGAACTGAACTATATTGATTGGGTAGTAATGGCATATTCAAGATGATGAAACGAATACTAAAAGTGGAGAGGCAATGAAGAACCTTTGAACTTTCATTTTGGTGTGTAAAGGAGTGAAATAGGCACCTTATTAGAAATTGGGTTTTCCTTCATTTAAAGGCTCTGGATGAGCCCTATTTTCTTGAGTGGACATTTGTTGAAGTACAGATTGTACTGGATTCTGTGAATTTATAGCCATTCATGTTCTGAAAGCATTCATTTTTTTCACTCTTATTTTGGCTTCTTTCATACTCCATGATTGTCTCTCAATCCAAATACATAGGACTTCAGAGGAAGTTCTAACTTTGAAACAAATGTAATTATTTCCATTATAATTATAACAGTAATGATTTTCTAAATAATACTCCACACTTCTTCCATTTTATTTCTGTTTTGCTTCTCATGATCCATTTCTAATTGTCTCCAACAGGAATCATGGTGAGCCCTAACAAGAATCAGAGCAGTGTGGTTGCATTAATCCTCTTAAGATTCTCTGCCTACCCAGAGATACAGGTGCCCCTCTTTCTACTGTTCCTCCTCATCTATACAATCACTGTCGTGGGGAATGTGGGCATGATTGTGGTCATCAAGAGCAATGCCAAACTCCACACCCCCATGTACTTTTTCCTCAGTCACTTGTCCTTTGTGGATTTCTGTTATTCCACTATAGTTACACCAAAACTACTAGAAAGCTTAGTCATAGAAGAGAGAAATATCTCCATCAAATGCTGTATCACACAGTTTTCCTTAGGTGTCACCTGTGTTGTGACAGAGACTGTCATGTTGTCAGTTATGGCCTATGACTGCTTTGTCGCTATGTGTTATACTTTGCTGTATTCAATTTCCATGTCCCCCAAACGCTGTGCCCTGCTAATGACTGTGGCATATTCTTGGGGCATAACTGGTTCTATTATACTCACCTACTCAATTCTTTTACTTTTTTGTAAGACAATTTTGTAAGACCAAAATCATTAAAAATTTTGCATGTGAATATTCTCTCTTCCTTTTTGCTTCCTGCTCTGATAAACACTTCAGTGAGTTAATATTTTCTATCCTTGCAAATCTCAATGTATTTTCTACCCTCATCATTATCCTTACATTCTATCTTTCTTTTTGTGTCACAATCCTCAGAATGCATTGAGGCAGTGGACGATAGAAAGCTTTCTCCATGTGTGCCTCCCACTTGACAGCTGTTACCATCTTCTATGGGACCATCCTCTTCCTCTATTGTTTTCCCAATTTCAAAAACTCATGTCAAAGTGGGATCGATTTTTTGTACTGTGGTAATTCCTATGCTAAATCCCTTTATATACAGTCTAAGGAACAATGATGGGAAGAAAACCTTAAGGAAACTAGGGATCTCAAAATTATTTTCCAATAGATGCTTTGACCACTGTGTAAACTGTTCTGGTGTAATTTCTGATGGCTTTCAATTAATTCTTTAAATCCTGTTCTCTTATTCTCATCTCTGCTTGTCACACTTTCAATTTCTGCAACATGATGTAGCATCATCCTCTGAATCTTTCATTAAACCTCTCTGTCAATTTATCATAAAAATAAATCTCTTGATTCTACAAGACTGATTTCCTATTTCTTCACATTTCCACTATTTCATAGAAAAGAAAGGAACAAAACTCTAAAGTGTGACCTAGTGCAGTGAGCAGGTGGTTCTTTAAGTTGTTTCAGAAGCAAACACCTTGAAGAGTGACAATATTCAGTGTTGGAAGAGAATAATTGTTATCAACTCCTGAAGGAACTCAATGAATTCAACTCATCTCAAATTTTTATAAAACCAAATTTATTACTACAAACTATTTAGTATAGTTCTTATAACATAATAAAAACTTAACAAGTGCTGGTCAATTGATTAATTTGAAGTGTGGAGACAAAGATTCTTGACTTTCCTCACTTTCAACTTGAGCACCTCTATCATAGAAATTGGCTTTCAATTTATTTTTTATTTTTAATTAATGGAACAAAATAAGCATTTTCTTAACACTGTATAATAAAAGATGAAATTACATGGAACTGCAAATTAATTATATATAATATTTAACATATATGTAACATTACACACATATATTTACAATAATGTTATACATCTATTTATCAATTCTATACCTGGATGCAGCTATCTATTTCTTCATATGGTTGTAATTTATTGAACATTTATAACAGACAGAATAGTTGATTTGTTTAAAATATTTGTTTTCTCTTACTTCTTCCAAATTTTATTTTAGACTCAAATGCCAGAACACAAATATAGAATAACGAACAGAAACATACATATCATAAATTTAAATTTTGGAACTTAAATACAAACTTAGAAAGGAAAAAAAGCATGGCATATGCAGAGCAGAACATAAAAGAGTTTTCTTAATACATAACAAGAAGTTTTCATTTCAAGAAAGCCTACATGATAAATACTACTCATTGTGTTGAGAATTGTCCATGTGTTCTTGGCTTTCTTGTGATATTTGTTTTGCTCTCTGCTGTGCATTTTTTTTACCTTATTTTTTTCTCCTTCCTCCAATGCCCCCCAGGAGGCAACAATAAAGTTTAGACATGTTTCTCTTTACTTCAATATCCTCCTCTAAAGAAGAATCCTGGTCATCTTTATTGCCATATTGGCTTTCCATAGTTGGATTCTTTCTCCTTTGTCTGTAATTTTTTTTCATAGTAACAGCTTATTTTTTTTTTTTGGAGGGCAATTGGGGTTAAGTAACTTGCCCAAGGTCACACGGCTAGGTTTTTGCTTTGTGTGTGCTTGAAGTGTCTGAGGCCAGAACCGAACTCAGGTCCTTCTGACTCCAGGGCCGATGCTCTACTCACTGTGCCACCTAGCTGCCCTGTAATAGCTTATTTTTTATAATCACCTCTTGCCCCAGATCTTCAGTTCTCCCCTCCAGTCTGGAAGCACAGTCAAATCTTTAACTACCTGTAAGGGACCACAGTCAAGGGCTTTCTGCCCCACTGCTTCTGCACTCACTTGGCATGTGCTGATTCTCTTTCAGTCCCACTGCTCTTTGTAGCTCAGTTGGAGCTGGCATTCCTGGTCAGCAGAGATGATCTCCATGATCTCCCAGCCTCAAAGGCCCAACTCACCTCACTACCTGGGGGCAATAGTTCTTGTGGCTAGGACTCAGACAGCCTCTCAAACAAACTCACCCAAGTCCAGTTGCTTGCTCTTAAAAGGGAGCCTAGCCTGGTGGTGTTTACTTTTTTCAGAGGGATCAAATCTCTTCCTGGCATTTTTCTTCTGATCTTCTCAAATTGTCCCTGGAAAACCCTGGTTGCTCCTCTATTCTTTTTTATCTTCATTCACACTTTGTTTGCCCTAAGGTGCTATTTTAACTCTTCTGTGGGGGAAAATCTTGAAAGCTTGGAATTTTCTGTCCTACTCAGCCATCTTCCCAGAATCCTCTCTCCAAAGTTATCTTAAACCAGTACTATTGTTAGTATATACAATGTCCTCTTTCTTCTGCTTATTTTGCTCTTCATTATTTTGTGCAAATATTTCCATGTTTTTTCCCTAAAATTCTCCAGCTCAGTTTCTTATGCCATAGTGATCTTCCATCACAATCATGTACCACAACTATTTCAGTCATTCCTCTTAAATATACACCAAACTAAATGTGTAATTTAAAATATGTGCTTTCCCTTTTAAATATATTCTAAAGTTTTAAATATCTTTTTCTCATTTTTCATACTCCTCCCTACCCTGAAGAAGTATGCCTTTAGATACACACACGCACACACACACAACCACAATCACATATATAAAAATACTTCTATTAAATACTTCTATTCATCAGTTCTTTCTCTGTAAGCAGAGTGTCTTCCTTCACAAGTCCTCTGTAGCTAGTTTGGGTATTTATAAGAGGTAAAATAACTTAGTTGCTCAAAGTTCTTCTTAAAACAATATGGATGTCCCTATATACAGTGCTTTCATGCTTCTCATCACTTAGATTTTCATTATTTTGTGCAAGTCTATGCAAGACAAAACTGAAAATTTGTCAACCTCAGTCTCTCCTTCTGAGTCAATAATGCCCAATGGCAAGACAAAAATCAAGAAAACTGGCAATGACCTGTGATGGTGATAGTGAGTAATCTTTACTCAACGACAAGAAAATTTTGAAGAAATCAAGATCTTTCCAACATCAGGTAAAATTAACATTCATGATATGAAAACCAGTAATTTAGAAATTATCCAAATACACACCCATGCAATGAAACAGAGAGTATCTTGATTTGATTGCAGTTACAGGATGATTAATATGTTTTCATTCTACAAGGGGGAAAGAATTGAGAATACCTAATTGCAAGTTCTGTTAGATTTCACTTCACAGAGTAGTAGTTTACTATATATTAGTTAATTTAAAAGAGACAAGATATCCCTCTACTTGAAAGGGGTTAGCCTTCTGTACTCTTGTCTGATAGAGTGCAAATCTCAGTTTGGAGTGCCTCACTATGAGAAGGACATATATAAAGATGAGAGAGTTTGTTTCAGGGTGGTATACATGAAGAAGAGCCTCTAATACAAGCCAAACGTGTATTGATGAAAGAACTGGGTATGGGAATGCTAGAGGAAAGATTTCAGGTCTTTGATAACTGTCTTTATGCATCTAAATGTCTATCAAGTTAATCAAACAATCAAACAATATAATATATAAGGGCAGCTAGGAGGTGTAGTGAAAAGAGCACCAGCCCTGGAGCAGGAGGACCTGAGTTTAAATATGACCTCACACACCTAATACACACACACACACACACACACACACACTCACTCACACACACACAGTAGCCATGTGACCTTAGGCAAGTCACTTAACCTTAATTGCCCTCCAAAAAGCAAAAAAAAAAAATTATAATACACACACACATATATATGTTTCTTAGCATTTCAGATCCTGAAGAATGAGGTAAAAATTTCTGTCTAAAAGAAAATATGGTATAATTTGTTTTCTATCTTTCTAGATCAAACAGCTGTTCTGTTTTTTCAGGTGTCTCCAATACTCGTGATTCCAGTTGATTTTTTTTTTTTTTTTTTGGCAAAGACACTGGACGGCTTTGTCATTTCCTTCTCTAGTCCTTTTTATCAACAAGAAAATTGAGACAAAAAAGGCTCAAGTGACCTGCCTAGCATCACTTGGCTAGGGATTATCAGAGGCCACATAGAACTCAAGTCCTCCTGACTCTAGACCCCAGTTCTATTCACTGTACCATATAGTTTCCCAGATAACTAATGATAAATAATGGCAATAAGAACAGTATCTCTTTGATACAGAACAATACCTACTTAATCATTTTGATAATAGTTTTGCTCCAGATAATTAGGGAATACATAATAAGATAACAAAGGAGAAGAGCAACTTAATTTTTAAAAATGCATACTAATTAAACAATATGCTAGGCAATCAGTGATGTACAGGAAAATGACAGCAATGAAATGAACAGAAGAGCCTGTGAAACATATACACAAGTACACACACTCACAATTGAATGGATAAAGATTATTATTTTTTTCATTTTGTCAGATTGGGCAGTACATAGAGGTTTTGCCAGTTTGCGTGAAATTTGTAGAATAAAGGAATTTCTTCATATTTTCACACCGCAATTTTTATCTTGGAATCAGGTCTTTCAAACCATGGATTAATAGTCCATAGGGATAACCTTTTCTTTCATATATCCTACAAATTTGGAACATTTCTTTAAAAAATTGGACAAGTTTAAAATGTTTAGTTATTGCACTTTTATGGAAATCTTCTTTAATGGTAACCTAATTAAAGTGAGTTATTAACATTCTAATTGGCTCATCTGAAAATTTAAATAAATTCTCTATTTTATTTAAAGTAAAAATATATTGATTAGGATAGAGCCAAGATGGCAGAGTACAAGCACAAATTTGGCATGGGCTCTTACTCTAATCACTTCCAATATATGTAAAAAATGACTCTAAACAAACTTCAGAGCTACAGAACCCACAAAGTTAGAGAGAAAAATAAATATCCCACTGAAAAGCCTGGCAGGTGGACAGGGCGGGTCTATTGCACCCAGCTGGTAGCTGAGCACAGTCCAGTATGAGTTGTGCAGTTCCAGACCCAGGGAGGCCCAGAGCAGCAGCCATGGGAGGTGACTTCAGGAGAATAAATTATCAGTAGCTGTGGGGGTTTCCACACTTATAAACCCATAAATGACAAAGACAAAGCAAAAGTTCAGTGTGGAACTCAGTTGGAACAGGGGGCTACTGAAGAGTGTGGAACAGCCCTTGCCCCCTAGACAAGAAGCCAAAAGAGGTGCAGCAGCCACTCAGCTGCCAACAAGTGGCTGCTTCCAGAGCTCATGGCTCTGGAAGGGGGGGACCAAGAGGGACCAAGCAACCAGTCAGGGGGAATCATTCTTGCTTTGGCCTGCTTGGATATGGATCGCAATCTTGGGTGGTGGTCCTGGGGTATGTGACCAGTGAGCCAGAACTTGTGGGGGCTGTAGAAAGGGTGCCCAGCTAATGGCTCCAGCAACTGTGAAAACCCCACCTATTTGAGACACAGCTCTCTCCATTCTGGAAGCAGAGTTCTACCATGGGAAAGAGCTCAAAACTCAAGTAACTGGCTGGCAATATGAGCAAGCAACAGAAGTACAAACAGACCATAGAATCCTTTTTTGGGCACAAAAAGGATCAAGGCATGGAACAGAAGGAAGACAGAAAAGTCAGAACATCAAAAGCATCCAAGAAAAATATGAATTGATTACAGATCATGGAGGAGCTCAAGAAGGATTTTTTAAAATCAAGTAATAGAAGTACAGGAAAAATTGGGAAGAAAAATGATAATGATGCAAGAAAATCATGAAAAGTGAGTTAACAGCTGTAATGGAAATGCAAATTTAAAGATCTTCCCTGCCCCTAGCTTAAGTGCACCTGGAGCCCGTGGTGGGAGGCTTGTTTTTCAGGTAAGCCCACACCTTGATACTTTGTGATTGGACAGTGGGTCAAGAAGGTTGTTACATTCTCTGAGCCAGGAGAAGGCTATATAAACCCTGATGGGAGGCTTTGCTTTGGGGCTCACTTTGAGAAGTGTTGTGTGATTTGACCAGATGAGACTCTGGGCAGCCTTGAGAGCCCCCTGGCTTTGAAAACCCAGATGTTGATGCTTCCCTCTCTGGTAACTGTGATTTTGGTCTTAATAATGGTTGGACAGTTTGGAAGCCTTTCTGTTTAATCTGTCTGTATACTCTGAAGTCTGGGGTGCTGACCTTTTCTCCCTGAACTAGGTAATATATGTTTGATTGATTAAAGTGAGCTTGTTAACCAATTTTGAATTGCTTTCCTTTACAAAAGCAGATCTAAGAACCTGTGTTGGCAGCCACCCTGGGGATGTTGGGGAGATTGCTGCTACAACAGCCTGCTAAAAGATACCCAAAAATACACTGAAGGAAATAACACCTTAAAAAATAGACTAACTCAAATGGCAAAAGAGGCCCAAAAATTCAACGAGGAGAAGAATGCCTTATAAAGTCGAACTTGCCATACAGAAAAGGAATTTCAAGAACTCACTGAAGAGAATAACTCTTTCAAAATTAGATTGGACCAATTAGAAGCTAATGACTTTAGGAGAAATCAAGATAGTATAAAATGGATCCAAACAAATGAAAAAATTGGAAGGCAATGTGAAGTATCTCATTGGAAAAAACACTTACCTGAAAAATATATACAGGAGAGATCATTTAAAAATTGTTGGACTATCTGAAATCCATGATCTAAAAAAGATCTTAGAAATCATCTTTCATGAAACTATCAAGTAAAATTGCCCCGATATTATAGTAACAGAGGGCAAAATAGAAATTAAAAGAATTCAATTGGGGGAGAAAGTAATTAGAAGTAAATACTTTTGAAAAAGGTTAGGGTAAAGGAGAAAAGAAAATAAATGTGGGACAGGATAGGGCAGAGGAATATATACATTGTTTTTCACATTATGACTACTATGGAAATGTTTTACATCACTACACATGCATAACCTATATTGAATTGCTTGGCTTCTCAGTGGGTATGGGTGAGAAGGGGAGAATGGAGAAAATCTGGAACTCAAAGTTGTTTTTTTTTAAGGTTCCAAATATTTTTTATTATTAATTTGTTTTTTTATTTTTGGTTTACAGGATTCAATTCCATAGTTCCTTCAGTTTCAAATTTCCCTTCCATCCCTCCCCCCATCCCCCACGACAGCATATAGTCCAGTATAGGATCTGCAAATTCTTTTACATTAAGACATTAGTCAGGTTACAAAGGTGTGTTGTATTAGATGGGATGAAAAATGGTAAAGAGGAAATAAAACCAAACAATGAAAGAAAAAGATCAAGTAGTTTTCTTCCATCAGGATTTAAACTCAGCTCTTTTTAGTTATTTCTCTGGATGTAGGCATCTCTCTCCTTCAAGAGTCTTTTGGGATTGGCTTATATCACTGCATTGCTGACAAGAGTCCAGTCTGTCATAGTTGGTCATCACACATATGTTGTGTCTGTATACACATTTCTCCTGGTTCTACTCTTCTCACTCAGCATCAGTTTGTATAAGCCTCTCCAGGTAAATATGAAGTCTGTCTGCTCCTCCTTTCTTATAACACAATAGTATTCCATTACATGCATATACCACAATTTGTTTAGCCATTCCCCAATTGATGGGCACCCCCCTAATTTCCAATTCTTTGCAACCACAAAAAGAGCTGCTATAAATATTTTTGACCATATGGGTCTTCCTCCCACTTCTATGATCTTTTTGGGATATAACCCTAGAAGTGGTATTGCTGGGTCGAAAGGGTATGACATTATTTATAGCCCTTTGGGAATAATTCCAGATTGCTCTCCAGAATGGTTGGATAATTTCACAACTCTACCAGCAATAAATTAGTGGTCCAATTTGCCCACATCCTCTTCAGCATTTGTCATTTTCCTGTTTTATCATCTTAGCCAATCTGACTGGTGAGATGTGGTACCTCAGTGTTGTTTTGACTTGCATTTCTCTAATCAATAGTGATTTAGAGCATTTCTTCATATGCTTATAGATATCTTTAATTTCTTTCTCTGAAAACTGCTTGTTCATATACTTTGACCATTTATCAACTGGGGAATGCCTTTAATTCTTATAGATTTGACTCAATTCTCTGTATATTTTAGAAATGAGTCCTTTATCAGAGACATAGGTTGTAAAAATTTTTCCCAATTTCCCACCTCCCCCTTGATCTCGGTTACATTGGCTTTGTTTGTACAGAAGCTTTTCAATTTCATGTAATGAAAATTATCCATTTTGCATTTTATAATGCTCTCTAATTTTTGATTGGTCATAAAGTCTTTCCTTCTCCATAAATCTGACAGGTAATCTATTCCTTGCTTTCCCAGATTGCTTACATTATCATCCTTTATACCTAGATCAAGCAGGCATTTAAACTTGATTTTGGTATGTGGTGTTAGATAATGGTCTATGCCCTGTTTCTGCCATACTATATTCCAGTTTTCCCTGCAGTTTTTGTCAAATAGTGGGTCTTTGGGTTTATCAAACAATAGATTACTATACTCATTAACTGCTGGATCTTGTATGCCCAATCTGTTCCATTGATCCACTCCTCTATTTCTCAGCCAGTAGCAAGCAGTTTTGATGACTGCTGCTGTATAAAACAGATTAAAATCTGGTATAGCTAGTCCACCTTCCCTAGAATTTCTTTTCATTAATTCCCTTGATATTCTAGACCATTTGTTCTCCAAAATAAATTTTGTTAATATTTTGTCTAACTCTATAAAGTAGTTTTTTGGTAAATTGATTGGTATGGAACTCAAAAATTTTAAAAACAAATGTTAAAAAAAGTTGTTTTTTACATGCAACTGGGAAATAAGATATAGAGGCAATGGAGTACAGAAATCCATTTTGCCCTACAAGAAAGTAAAGGGGATGGGATTGTTGGGGGGATATAGCAGAGGGCAGATTGGGGAAAGGGGTAGTCAGTAGCTTTTCATCTTGGGGTGGGGCACAGGGAAAAGATGGAAAGTAAATCTGTAACTTAAAATCTTTGGGAAATGAATGTTGAAAAATAAAAATAAATTTAAAATAAATACATTCTCAAAAAAATGAAGACTTATTCATTATCTCTCTCATTTATTTATTTTTTTATTTCCTTCTTGACCTGCTTTTTTTGTCCTTATATACCATTCTGATCTTTCTTGAAGTTACTGCACTATTTCTGGTTGTTTAATATAATTTATTCTACATGTCTTTTATCCCCACAAATTCCTTTTTATTCAATACCATTTATTAATTTTGTAGGCTTCATTTTTAAAGAAAAAATATTTGCTCACAAATATCCTCTTTTCTTTAATACTCTTTGCTGTGTGCCAATGGTGGACATATAAAAGGGACTTAATAAATGATTATTTATTTAAAATTGATTAGCTATATGATCTTTTTTTTGTGAACAGTTCCCTCATATCCATGACTTGCTTTTGTCCCTTTCCTCTTGACAAATTTGTAATTATGAAAAGAAGCTAGGCTTGCCTTGGTTACTCACTCTTCCTTTTTTCTGGAAAATCCCTACAGACATTTTCTATAAGTGTTTATGTAGTGACATTTACATTGTTCAGTGCTATTGTTTTGGAGCAGCATTTGTATCTGATATTCCACCAATTCTTCTTTCCAGAACTCTTTCCCTGCTTTCTATTCTAGAAAATAGTGTGATGAGCACTTCACTCCTGGATCCCTTCCTCTCCATGAAGCTTTCTATATTTTCTGAGCAGCCTGTACTGAATTTGGGGGTATGGTGAGGTTAAGATATCATGAGTGACAGAGAGATCAGGGAAGATTCAGAGGAAAGCTTCCTTTTATTGTTGTCTTCACTTAAGTTCTTTGAGGATAAAGGCTGTCTTTCTTTCTGCTTGTATTTATATTTCTACTGCTTAGAACAGTGCCTAGAAGGAAGAAGTACTTAATAAATGCTTATTTACCTCTGAATGTTAAATTCCAGGGGTGGTGATCACTAGGCTTACTTTTTCCAGGACATTCAGGAGATTTCTGGCAAACCTGGGTACATTTCAAGTTTGTTATTACCAAATAGCTTAATATTTTTTAAAAAAGTATTAAAATATATATCACTATTAACATTAATGCTATATTAGAAGGTCAGCAACTTAAATTGAATTATTTATCCATTACTTTTTTTTTGGATCTCCAGCACCTAAACATACTCAATACATTCTTGATGATTAATGGATGTCAGCTTATTTTGGTTGAACATTTTTGTTGTTGTTCTATTACACACTATCTTAATTCTCATCTTATTCTTCTATATTGCACACCTCGTACAAGTTGAATAATTTTTAATAAGAAAGAGGTTGTATCACAATGGAGATCTCTTTACTATGGATAGATTGGATATGTTCATTATTGTTGCTTATTGGCTCCTCGATTAAAACTAAACTCATCTATACATCTCCAACATTTATTACAGTGCTTAGAACATTGTAACTGCGTATTAGATATGTATTACCTAGTGGACTGACTTGAAATGTCTCCAAAATAACAAACTTAATTATTTTATTATTGGGGCTGGGTGAGTCCACTATTTGCAGTATCTTTCCTGTTTTGAGAAAGGTGAAGTTAACAAGTATTTATTACAACCTCTCAATAAGCATTTATTAAGATGATGATGGCCAAGACTTATTCCAACTCCTCTGAATATAAATCATCGAGTTATTGATGATTTGCTTCAAATTGCATATTGCATAATCTTATGGAAAATCTATGTTAATATTTGTGAAGGTGGAAGAAATTCTAACTGAAATACTAATTTGAATTTTAGAAAATTCCCTTCATTCAAAGTGAAATAGAGACTTTTTATTGAAATATTTGTTTTGAGATCGCATATGTAGGGTCAATAGGAGGTCTCTAGAGCCTGTGTCCCAAAAGTCTTGGAGGCAAATATAAAATTATTCCAATAAATCCCACACTCTGGTTGCAGTAGAGTAGAAGGACATCTCTGTCTCTGACTTTGTCATAAAATGGGGAGAATGCCATTCTCCTGATACAGTCAGAGAAAAAGACTGATTTCTGTCAATAATATATACCAGTGGATTAATTCTTAGTTTGATACTTAGGAAGGGGTTGGGAAAGTATCTTATCATGAAATTTCTATACCACAAGATACAATATCTTCAATATGCATCTAGGAAATGAAACATGCAGGACAGTCTGTGTTCTGGTGAGTAGATATGTGGGCCAATTTCCCTGTATATGCTCTTTTTTCCTGGTCTATTGACTGGAAGCTAGAGTATTCCTTTCATACTTTTGCTGAAAGATGAATCAGAAAGGAACAGCCAGAAAAGGGGTGATAGGAAGGCTTATCTGGGATCATCTTCCGCCTCATCCTCATCCTCGTCATTCACTTTCTGGTCATTATTTTTGTGCAGAGAATCAAATGTCCATGAATATTAAAAGGTACCCTATCCCTTCACAGAAGAGATTTTCAATATACGTAGGAAGATGAGAGGTGCATACAAAGACTGGTAGTAATACCGTGTAGCTCATATTAAAGATCTACTGGCTATTTCAATCACAGCTATAGAAATTGAGACAAATGAAGAATTCCTATTGCTGAGCACAGGAGGATTGTCAGCAACTAGAGCAAGCTATGTCTGAAAGGCTAGACTAAATTTGGTAGGGACCAAGAAAGAATGCCTTGCACTTTGGGGGAAATGATATATACAATGGCATGAAGGCAGGAATGCATATATTACTTTCAAAGAATAATGAGCAGAGCAATTTGGCAGCAACTGTTGCTTTACTTAGGAAATTTGTTGGGAGAAAATATTAGAAACAAACAGAATCTGGTAAAAAAATAAAATGAAAAAATGCACATTGAAATTGGGAAAGAACAATAGAGAGGAACCATAGTAGGGTCAATATAATGTCACACTAGAAAGAAGGACAATCTTGGTTATGCCTAAGGAATATCCTAGTTAAGTGAAAATGGGACTGGTAGGAGAATGAGTTAAAGTCTCTACTCCTAAATAATTATCTAAAACTATAAATTGGAAAAGATATCTGAAGGTATATTAAGGGAAGTGATTTACATGGAACCTTTATATCTCTGGAATGAAAGATCCAGATGAAGAACCAAAATCTATATTTTAATTAAAAAAAAGTCACAACAATCATATTCATTGACTCTCAATTATCAATATTGAGTTTACACTTTGAAATTAATTATTTTTAGAACTCTCTTTTCAAAGATTTGCAGAGAAATGTATAACTACAAAACCTCAACAAACACAACATTGCAACCAACTTAAATCCTTGGCATTAAGGCAACAGTTTGATGGAGATACATTAATGCATTCATAGACTATAACACCACCAAATGAAAAAGTATAAGGGATACAACAAATCTTGGAATGAGACATGCTTGGGAAGGGGAGAATTATGACTGTCTTCTCTAGAGTAGTATAGAATCAGGATGAGTAGAGTGGAAATTACAAAGAAGGGAATTTAGGTTTAATGTCGGGCAGTTTTTCTGAACCCTAACAACTCGAATAGTCTACTTGGTTTTGACAATAATTGCAAACAAAATTATTAACATTTTATAATTGGTTGGTTTTGACAATAAAAGGCAGTGAAGTAGAAAGAGGGTCAGATGTGGACACTGAGGATCCCTGTCAGAAAAATGACTCTGCTCTTTAAAACCTAGGTAATCTTGAACAAATCATTTTACATTTTCGTGAATCAGTTACCTATAAAATGAGGGACTGGACTAAATAGCGGGTAAGTTTTTAAAACCTACACCCTTAAAACACTATGATAATAGATCATAAACCTTTAGTCATATGATCACTGAGCCTACAAATCCATTGAAGATGCTAGAAATCCAGAAAAGATGAGTAAGGTTGAAAATGTAGCTAAAAAACTAGAAAGATAAATATGAAGTAAAGATATGAAGAAGATATGAAGATATCATTAGATAGATTGATAGATAGATATAGATATAAATATATCATCATAAAGATATGAAGAAGGCTTTTTAAGGGAGTCTAACAATGGGCTGCCCCCTCTTATTTTTCATGTATTTTTTCTTAACTATATTGCTTGTTTGTGTATACATGCATATACACATACATACTACATACACATATGCAGACAAATTCATACATAGACATAAACATCTCTGTATATATGTGTATATATATATATGTGTGTGTATGTATGTGTCTTTATATTGTTTATATAAATATATGAAAATATGACTCTATGTGTGTGTGTGTGTGTGTGTGTGTGTGTGTGTGTGTGTGTGTGTGGTTATTCAGGAACAATAATGTGATACAGTGGAGAGAATGAATCAGGGAGATCTTTGTTAAAGCTCTACCTATGAAGACCTTGGTAGAGAATATTTTAATTAAATGATCCAGGAGAAATGTAAGGACAGAGGATTTTGTTATACTTTTTAGAGTTAAGTTATTTTAGTGTCAATGGCCATGGCAATGTCTAGTTTCTAGGTGTCAAATAATAACTCCCAGAATAGCTCCAAGGATCCTGGATTGTAATTCCTAAAAATATAGTGATAGTCCTACTGCAACTGTGCAGTGAGATAAGGGATGACATAATGCTATATCTACTATGTTTATAACAAATAACAGGAAGCTACAGTTAACTTGTGAAATTAATGTTGGCAAGATACCTTCTTTGTCCATTGCCCTACAAAGCAGATGGCCACTGGTCAGTGAGGGGGGAATCCGTTTAGGATTTGGGTAATGTGTGTATAAGCCTTCCAGGGAGTACTTATGCCAACTCCTTTGGAGAACACCACAATGTAGTAATTATCTTCTAAGGAGTAAACGGCAATTGGAAAAGATAAATGAAAACAAACAATTGATAAACAGAGAGATGAGAGAGAGAGAGAGAGAGAGAAATCAAAAGTGGTGGAACCCTAGTTGACTGAGAGTTAAGTTAGTCATGATGGGAGTCTGTTGATTAGAAATGCATCAGTTAAGAAGGAATGGGAGTTAGCTTTTCAATTTGTATTTCTCTTTTTATATGAAAAATAATAGTTGAACATTTCCCACTTTGATCGGTATCTAAGAACAATGGCAGTGAGACAATGAGTTGCCTGAAAACTAACATTTCCAAACATGGTAAATGCATATGTATGTCTTATTCCAGTGTCCCTTTTTATCCAGAAATAACAGTGTTCAATTTTCCAGTCCAGTACCTCACTTCCCATGCCCTTTATATTCTCCTCCTTCCTTCCTTAATATACAAATTCTACCTTATTCCTCTTAAGAATCTTTTTTTTATCCTGAGCCAAATTTTATGCCCTGAGGATATTGTTCCTTAATTTTGCTTTTTCTGCTATAAATCTATGGCCAATAGTTGGCATCTTATAAATTTTGAGGTAGTGCTATTTTTTTTATTTTTCAAATATTTGTGTGATTTCCTGAACTTCTATAACGGACAACAAATATCTCTCAACACTCACAACCTATCTTTCCTTTTGGTCTTTTAAATGACTTCACCAAAGTTTCACATATATGAACATTAAGTACATTGATATGGAAAGAATGATTCCTCATTGCAGTATAAGAGCTGCTTGTAACATGCAACTAGAGAGTTAAGCTGTTTTCAGTCATTTTTTCTGTCATATCCAAATGTTCCTGTTCCTATTTGGGGTTTTTCTTAGCTAAGATGTTGTTGTTATAGTTTGTCTTATGTTCTCAAAGAAGACCATGGCATAAGGAATTTGATGCCATGATATGCAAGGTAATTGGATGTGAGGGAGGACTGTGCAAACTAGCCAATCTCACTTTCTCCTCTGTAGTCATCTGAGTCCAGTGGCCAGATATATCAGGACTACTCTAGATGACCCAGGATGTTGGCTAAGATACTGTAGTGGTCTAACATTTCTTCTCGGCTTCCTTTTACAGATGGGCAACTAAAGCAAATTGGGTTAATTGACTTACCCAGAGTCACAAAGCTAGTAAGTGTCTAAGGTCAAATCTGAACTCAGACCTTCCCAACTCTAGCCCAGTACCCTTCCCACTGCACCTCCTTGCTGCCCCCTTTTTTCAGGGTTTTATTTTTTTTCCCAGTCTTATTGCCTGAGACACAATGTGGCTAAGTGATTTGTTCTTTCACAAATAACACACAGGAGTCACTGGAGAGTTTTTGGACTCCAGCCTCTAACAGGTTCACCATAGATCTTGTCAGGAGAGGAAGAGAGTTTCACAGGTGTTAATAATCTTATTTTATTCTAGTCCAGTCTTCTCAAACAGAGTTGCTGATAATAGGAGCACCAACTCCTGAAGCATCCCTAATCACCCATCTCACAGTGGCCTGTGTGAAGGGGGGCAAACTACCCCTATCTCTTGATGGGGTCAATCAAGACAGGCACAGTATCTCATTGTTCATTCCATTACTTTTACACTGATGCATTTTCTAATCAACACAACCCAGTCATGACTAACTTAACTCTCAGCCATCTAGGGTTCCACCACTTTTGATCTCTCTCTCTCTCTCTCTCTCTCTCTCTCTCTCTCTCTCTCTCTCTCTCTCTCTCTCGTTTGTTTTTATTTATCTTTTCTAATTGTTGTTTACTCCTTAGATGAATTACTACATTGTGGTGTTCTCTAAAGGAATTGACATAAGTACTCCCTGGCAGAAAAGATAATGCATTAGGTCCTAAGGGGAAAAAAACATTTTAGGCTTCCTCTGTTTCTTTTGAATCACTTCATGATGACTTCCTTTCATTAAAGCCATAAGAAATAAGAAACAACTTCAGCAGGTTGAATCTAGGGTTTAACTAATAGGGGTGTTACCTATTTATCTGGGCATACTTTTCATCTTACTTACAAAGAGTGGAAAGGATCATAAGATTTTACTATGTAGATTTGGAAATGACTTTAAAAATTGAATATGTGATGTTAGAACTCAAAAAGGAATTTCAATATTTTCTAGTCAAAACTCATATTCTACAGTGCAGTGAATAGAAAACTGGGCCTGTAGTCAGGAAGAGGAGTTCAAATCCAGCCTCAAAAACTTACTAGCTCTGTAACACTGGTCAAGTCATTTTTACGTCTGCTTGCTTTCTCAAACGGTAAAACTGGGATAATAATAGCAGCTATTTCCCCAGATTATTTCAAGATCATTTAGATAATATTTGTAATGCACTTAACAAAATAATTGGCATATAGAAAATACTATGTGAATGTTAGATATTATCATTGTCCTTGTTATAAAACTCAGGCAAAATAGGTAAGTGATGCTTAACAGTCATTAAGATTCACAATTAGGATTGAAGTCATTTAAAATAAATAATAACTAACTTTAAGCTATTGCTGACTGTGTGTCTGGTATGGTCTTCAGCACTATAGAAATATTCTCCCATTAAATATTTACAACAATCCTAGAAATTAGGTACTGTTGTTCTCCTTATATTAAAAATGAAGAAACAGGAAAATTGAGGTTAAATAAAATTTTCAGGGTCACAAAACCAAGTAGGTATCTGAAGCTGAATTTGAACTCAGGTTTTCCTGGCTCCACATTTAGCACTCTCTCATTTGGCTGCTTCTACAGTATCCTAGTGATAATGCCAATTTTTATGTTAATAGGCACTTTACTTCAATTTTGTTATTTATATACATATGCACATATGCATATATACATTCTAACATTATATTTAAAGAAATAACATGGAATGCCTTATGAGTTAGTGGGTTCTACTTCCATTAACAGTTCTGAATGAACTCTATTTTCTGGAATGGACAGTTGTTAAAATACAGATTATACAAGAATGTGAGAATCAATAAAGTATTTGTATATCCAGATGATTCTTTATTTCCTTTTTTCTTAATCTTCTTTAATGTTCAATGATTTTCTCTTACTATAAGAATAAATAACTTGACAGAAAGTGCGAATCTTGGAATTAATCCTATTATTATCTCCATAATAATTGTAACAATGATAATTTTCTAATCCATGCTCTGTGCTTATTTTCTCTTCTTCAATTTATTTTATGTTTTCCTTTATATTGTCCATATCTCACTTGCTCCAACAGGAATCATGATGAACCCTAAAAAGAATCAGAGCAGTGCAGTTATGTTCATCCTCTTAGGATTCTCTGATTATCCAGAGCTCCACATGCCTCTCTTTCTACTGTTCCTCACCATCTATGCCATCACTGTGATGGGGAACATGGGCATGATTGTGGTCATCAAGATCAATCCCAAACTCCACACTCCCATGTATTTCTTCCTCAAGCACTTGTCCTTTGTGGATTTCTGTTACTCCACTATAGTTCTACCAAAACTACTAGAAACCTTAGTCGTAGAAGACAGAAGTATCTCCATCAAATGCTGCATCACACAATTTTTCTTTGGCGCCACCTGTGTGATGACAGAGATGTTCATGTTGGCTGTGATGGCCTATGACCGCTTTGTTGCTATATGTTACCCTTTGCTGTATACAGTTTATATGTCCCCAAAACACTGTGCCATGCTAGTGTCTGTGACATATTCTTGGGGCATCATTTCTTCTATTGTACTCGTCTACTCCATTCTTACATTGTCATTTTGTGAGACCAAAATAATTAATAACTTTGTATGTGAATATTCTGTTTTTCTTTCTGCTTCTTGCTCTGATATACACTTCAGTGAAATAATACTTTTTATCCTTGTAAATCTCAATTTATTTTGCACCCTCGTAATTATACTTACATCATATCTCTTTATTTTTGCTACTATACTCAAAATGCATTCAGGCAGTGGTAGATATAAAGCTTTCTCCACATGTGCCTCCCACTTGACAGCTGTCACCATCTTCTATGGGACCATCTTCTTCCTCTATTGTATTCCCAATTCCAAAAACTCACGGCTTGTAGTCAAAGTGGGATCTGTTTTTTATACAGTAGTGATTCCTATGCTAAATCCCTTAATATACAGTCTAAGGAACAATGACGTGAAGGAAACTTTCAGGAGAATAATGGATCTCAAAATCATTTATCGAGAAGTCCATTTATAGATTCTAAGACTAGTGTCTAAATGTTTCTGATGGAATTTATGGTGATTTTTAAATTATTCTCTACATACTGTTCAGTTACTTACTTCTTTAGTAGACACACCTTCAGTTTCTGCAACCATCTGAAGTGTAGTCAGATAACTTTTAGGTAAATGAAACAAAGATGTTTGAAATTAGAAAAAAAATGTCACTGACCAGAACATCATTATGATTTACTCCATGAGTAGCATCAACGTCAGAACCTTTCATTAAAGCTCCTTGACCACTTATTGTAAAAATAAATCTACTGATTCTACAGGTGTCAGTGCCTATTTTTTTCTTTTTCTTTGCCAATCTTTATATTTCCATGATATCACAGAAAAGAATGGAACAGCAATCTAGCCTGTGAGCTAATAGGATGAGCAGGTGACTTTTAGAGGACTCCCAGAACCAAACACCTTGATGAGTGGAATTCACTTGTGGAAAATAAAATTCACCCACACATGGAGCAATTGAGTGGAATGATAGAATTACTATAAACCCAAGTTCAGGCTTCCTAAGTGCTTAGTACAGTTCTTGTAACATAGTGAAGGCTTAATAGGTATTAGTTTATTGATTCATTTGTAGTGAGAAGATAAAGGTTCCTGCCTCTCCTCTCTTTCAACATAAATAACTCTATCACAGAAATCAGCTTCCAATTTATTTTTAATTAATTTAATAAAAGAAACATTTCAATAACAGTATAATAAAAGAGGATAGCTCATGGAACTGGAAATCTATTATGTACAACTTGCTATTCTTTATAAACACATATTTATTTACCATGTAAATTTCTTTTTTTCCTGTTTTTCCCTCTGCCTCCCATCCCCTCAAGATGGCTACCATTAGAGACACACACAAGCAATATATATATATATATATATATATATATGTGTGTGTGTGTGTGTGTGTCTGTGTATGTATATATATGTGTGTGTACTGTGTATGTTCATACATGTAAGTATATGTGTATGTATACACACATATACACACATATATGTACATACAAATATATATAATATGTGTGTATGTGTAAAATCATTCTATACACAGTATAGTTATCAGTTCTAATTATCAGTTCTTCCTCTGAATGTAGTCTCTTCCTTTTTTTGCAGTAAATGTGGTTACTTATATAAATCAAAATTACTTAGTCTAAATATGGTTATTAAAATGATATTTCTATTACTGTATACAATGTTTTCTTGATTCTAGACATTTCACTTTTATTATTTTATGCAACTCTATCCATGGTAGAACTGCAAATTCATCAAACTCAATTTCTCCTCCAGAGTTAACAAAGTCCAGTGACAAGACAAAGCCAAGAGAGCTTTGGATCTCCTGGGATTCAGCAGTGATCCTGGCTCAGTGATGAGAATAAATTTAAAGCTATTGATATATATTCAATACCAATCAACATTAACATTGACAACAGGAAAATTAATAAATTTAGAAAACATCCAGTCAAAAACCAAGTAATAAAACAGTAGGTTCCTTGTTTTGAAGGTTGCTATAGAAAGGATCATATTTTTTTCCTTCTTATAAGAGGAAAATATTTGAAATCTTCCAATTTCAACTTCTATAAATATCATTTCACAGATTATTAGTTTACTATACATTATATAATTTATAAGAGGCACAATATCCCTCTGTTTGAATGAAAGAATCCCAACTCTTTGTACTAGCACCACATTTAAAGTACAGTCTTCAGATACGAGTTCCTCACCATGGGAAGGATATAAATGCATATTAGAGAATACACAACAGGGTGATAATCTACAAGAAGAAGAATTTCTAATTCTTGCCAAATGAGGATTAATGAAGGAATTTTGGTATGGGCTTGCTTAAAAATGGCTTAAAGTCCTTTCCAACTGCCTTCATGTAACTGAAGGACTAATAAGTAAAACAATCAATAAGCTATTATTATTTATCTAATATGGAGTAGATTCTTGGTTAGGTATGGGTTTTACTAAAACTCACAAAAAATTCCATATCTTCACATATATTGCCTTCTCACTTGGAAAAAAAAACACTGGAGACATGTTGAAGACAACCTATAAGTATATAGAACTTAAGTACTGGATTTATAACTTAAGTACTGCATCCTTTTGTGGAGGGAATTTGGCATTTGAGGAAATTAGAGCTCTTCAGATTACAACTAGAAAAGAGACTGCATTATGGCAGTGTAGGATAACCTATACAAAGACTCTGAGGTGGTCAATGAAGAGATATATGTTAGGAATAACCATGAGATAAATTTGTCTAAGCCACAGTGTTAATGAAGTTGAATAATATATAGTAATCCTAGAAAGTAGGTTTGAGTTGAAATGCAAAGGGGTTTACATCATTTACAGAAGAGTAATTTGTTCCAGAAAGGAAAACAAAAAGCAATGGGTAGAAAAATATAATAAAATATGTTAGAAAATTTTAAATTAATGTATATTTAAGTGTCATCTTAAATAGAGCTACCCATGTCAAATTAGTATTCCTAAAACCTCATCAGTTCACCTTCCTTTAAGGTATTCATCCCAAAGCCTAGGTAACCAGTTATCTATTTCTTGTAGATCCAATGGCAAAAGCTCCTTGTTCACACCCAAAAAGTGTGCTCTGTTTTTTATACATTGGTCATCCCCATGGTGAACCCACTGATATATAGTCTGAGGAACAATGACATAAAGAAAACACTCAGGAAGTTAATGAACATGAAATGATTTCCCATTAAATTATTACTATTACCACCACCACCACCACCACCATCATCATCATCATCATCATCATCATCGTCATCATCACTACCACCACCCCCACTATCAACAAAAACTACAACAAAAGCAAAGAACATAAAGAACAGCAACATCTGCTGCTTAAATATTCCAGGGGGATTGATGGTTCCATTCTCTTAAGTGAACACTGAATCCATTCAGAAGCTCTAATATGTATACTTTTCAGGTGTTTAATCTTTTAGTGATGTCTTATTTTTCACACTGTTGCAAATCAATGCTAAAGTGAAACAAGACTATTAAACAGGAAAAAAGTACAAGCTTAAATTTCCTTACTCTTTCCTTTAGAATGATTTGGCCTCCATCCCATCACCACAAAACTTATCTATCTAACTTAACAGGCTCAATACATTAATGTAATAAATTTACTATTCTTGAATATCTGATTTTTTCTCATGAAATCTGTCCAGATCTTTACATAGTTGACATAATGTCTTGGAGCAGGGATAGGTTCTGCTTTCTAACAGAAATAAGAAAAAATAAGATACTGAGTAGTGACATTGTTGATCAGGGAGGAGAATAGCAATTATAAAACACTAAGACACAACATGAGGTTGATTTAATTCAATGCAATGTTTAACTACCCAATAGAAATGTAAAATTCTCTCATTATATCCATTGCTTCACTCTTTTCTGAAATTAACAACTTCATCATCTCTGCCATTTAATTCTTCTAGATTTCCTTGAAGATCAGAATAAATGATGTGTTTTTTGGTGTTATGCTCCCAAATTGAATGCCAAGTCAGAGTTGCCTGAAAAGAATTTACACACTCAAGCCTTCTGTTAGTCAAATGGTAAAAAGTTTATTGTAACATTTTAACAAAAGCAGGAAAACGTCTTTAGGGGGCCTGCAAGAGACTGAGAATGATTCTGGGGCTTATATGGAAAAAGGGGCAAAAGAAAGGAAGGCCAGGGATAATAGGTAGGTAATCTAGGCGTCCAGGTGTTTTGGGAAGTTGTAGATGAAAAAGTGTAGGGAGCATACTAGAAATTAAGAGCCTTGTCAGAGGCATGGACCTTTCTGTCTGGGGACAAAAATCCTTGGGCCACGCACCCCTCTCTTTCTTCTGATAAGAAAATGTGTTCTGCAATATAAGAAAACTTTCTCACAGGGCAAGGACCTACTGTGAAATTAGGAGGTTTCCGGAAACATGATTTTGGAGTGGGGATTCAAGTCCCCCATCAGAAATACCAAGTGCTAAACATGAAAAAATTTCTAATCCACTTCTTTTTCAATACTGTGCATTCATTACATACAAATACTATGTGGGTATCGATATGCAAACATGGGTGTGTGTTTATATATATATAAGTTCTCAGAACTTCGCTTCCCCTTCCCCCACTCCTTCTGCTGTTAATCACCAAGCCCTTTCAGGAGACTTTCATATTTCCCGCTTCTGTGGGCCCCTCCTCCCTTTGCCTTGCTGTTAATCAGCCTTCTTGGTGGGCTCCTCTGTTGTTTACCATTGGGGAAGATTTTCGTTCCCAGACTTGAGCCCCCCCCTTCCAACCAATGGGAGAAGAGACCCCATTAGGGTATAAATTCTTGCTCAGCCTTTTGTAACATGCCTCTTCCTCATAAGAGAATAAATTCCTGTTACTAAACTAAGAGACATCCATGTTGCTGATTAAATTTTGGATGAGATTTTTCATCACACACATTCCTGACACCACACTGTATCTAATGAGATGTGTAGCTTCTCAATAAACAATTAATAATAATAATAATAGAATATCAATGATACAGAACAACAAAAACATATAAATTCTGATCATATTTTTACTCCAGACAATGACAGAACACACAAGAAAGAATCAAGCGACTAAGTAATTTAATGAAGAAAATGCATATTAACCACCTGAACTGTTCAAGGCTTTATCTTATGCAATCAGATATATAAAGGAACATAATAGCAAGAGATTAACAGAAGAGTATGGGAAAGATACATAATACTCACACAAACACACCCATATACAAAATTGAACAGGTTAAGGAAGTTTTTTTTTTCATTCCTTTTCAGTCTCTGAAGGACATGGAATATTTGACAACTTGTGTAAGATTGTAGAAGGAAGGACCCCCCTCTTTTTTTCACACTGCAAGTTGCACCATTGGTTCAGGCATTTGGAATCATGGTTTAGTACCCCACAAATATGACCTTTTTCTATCATGCATTCTATATTTTGTAACACTTTCCTTAAAAAATTGGGCATTTCAAATATTCAGGAAATGCTTTTTTGTGGGGGTCCTCCTTGTTGAGAGATGCAAGAAAGTGGGGTATGAGCATTCTAATTGGCTCATCTGAAAATTTCAGTAAGTTTACTGACTGTTTTATTTAATTCATAAATTAATTTTATTTTGGCATATTATATAAAGTTTGATCTGTTTTCTCATTTCCATCATTTTCTTTTATTCCTTTAAACTATTAATACTTTAAGCAAATCAGGGGAGCATGGCATAGTTTATGTGTCAGATATATGCACAAGGGAAAAACTTAAAACCAACCAATATATAGACAGCTTTACAAAATGTAGAATAGAACATTTTGATTAAATAAATTTTAAAAAGTTTTTTTTTTTCCCCTGTGGAAAAAGAAGGGAACCAAAATTTAAAAGAAAGTAGAAAACTGGGGAATAATTCTCCAGTAATGAACTGATAAAGGTGTAATTGCTCATAGATATAGAGAAATGCATCAAATCAATAAGAATACAAATCATTCCCCAACTCATAGTCAAAGGATATGAGCAGCAGTTTCTGGTAAAGAAATCAAAGGTATCTATAGTCATATAAAATGTTCCACATGACCATTGATCAAAGAAATGCAAATTAAAACATTTTGGGGGTACCATCTCATACTTATCAGATTGACTAAAATAACAAAAAATGAAAATGACAAATGTTGGTTAGGATGTGGGAAAAGTAGGACACCCAATGCACTATGATCCAACCATTATGGAGAGCAGTTTGGTACCCCTTGTTAGTGGAATGCCACTGCTAGGTCTGTATCCAAAAGAGATTTTTTTAAAAGGGGTAAAAGACCTAGTTGTAAAAAGTATTTTAGCTTTTCTTTTTGTCAGTGGCTAAAAACTGGCAATTAAAGGGATGCCCATCAATAGGATAATGGCTGAACATTCTGCTGTATACCAGCGTGATGGTTTTTAATGTGCTATAAGGAATGACAAGTAGGATGATATCCGGAAAACTTGGAAAGACTTTCATGAACTAATGCAAAGTGAAGTGAGAACAAGGAGAAAATTGTTCATGGTAACAACAACCCTGTATGATGAGGAAATGTGAAATTACTTAGCTATTTTCAGCAGTGCCATGATCAAAGACAATCCCAAAAGATTCACAATGAAGTATGTCATCTGCCTCCAGAGAAAGAACTGATATTGTCTGAACTGTCTGAATATAGGCTGAAACATACTGCTTTCTCGCTTATTTTTCCTTTTATCTTTCTTTTTTATCTTTTCTTTCCCCGCTCCATTCTTCCCTTCCTTCCTTCCTTCTTCCTTTCTCTCTCTCTCTCTCTCTCTCTCTCTCTCTCTCTCTCTCTCTCTCTCTCTCTCTCTCTCTGTTTCTCCCTTTTATCTCATATCCCAGTCTTCTCATACAAATGACTATTATGCAAATGTTTTACGTGACAGGGGAAGGGAGGGAGTGGAGGGAGGATGAAATTTAAACTCAAACCTAAAAACATGTTTAAAAAATTTTATCATGTAATACAGAAAAATAAAATATTATTAAATATAAGAATGATGTTACATCCAATTGGAAATCTGTTTACTATGGACATATTGTATATATGCATTATTATTTACTTATGGTCTCCTCTAATAGAATGGGAGATCCTCTGTATAAACCCAATATTAAGTGACATGCCTAGAATACTGTTAGTAGTTTTCAAAAGCTTGATGCTTAGTGGGCTGACTAGAAACGTCTCCTACATCATAAACTTGATCATTGTATTACAGGGAGGGTGAAAGGCAGAAATTTCTCTAATCAAAAAAGTGGTTTGGAACTAGGGTCATTATGAGCCTTAAACATCTAGGGAATGAAGTATCCACAACATGGCATGCAGAATGCCTAGCAGTGGGAATGACATTTTGAACTCAAAAGTGCTTGTGTCCTGTGACCTTAGGAGCAGCATCCCCAGATTAGAGATTCTTGACTTTGGGTTGGCTGAGCTCAGATCACTGAGTAGAGTCATACTATGTATCACCTGGCTCTCCCATGTGCTAGAGTGAGGGTGAAATTCTGCATCTAGAAACCAACTTTTTCCAATATCTTAATTAACTTGTGCAAGGTTAAGTCAAGAAATATTTATTAGATGCTCTCAATATGCATTTATTAAGGTGATGCTGCCCCAGCCTTGCCCCCAAACCGCTGAGAATAAATTATTACATTACTTGATAATTTTAATATATTTATACATTTAATAATTTTATGGAAAGTCTATGTTAATATTTGTGAAGGCAGAACATAATTCTAACTGCAAAACTAATTTAATTTCTAGAAAATCTCATTATCTGATTATGACATAGCAGAGGCATTTTTTTTTCTTGAATTACTTCTTTAGATACAAGACATGTAAGGTCAGTAGAGAGTCTCTAGGGCCTAGAACCCGAAGGACTTGGAGACAAATGTAAGCTCTTCAGCATAAGTGCAACACTTGGTTTTGAGATAGAGTAAGAGGACATGTCTCTGACTCCGCACTTGGCTGTAAAATGAGACAACCTCATCTTTGTTGTCCAGTCAATGAAAAAGACTACGATTTTATGGTAATAATGTCTACCAGAGCATTCATTCTGAGCTTGTTAATTAGGATGAGATAAGGAGGGATCCAATCACGAAATCACTATTTCACAAGATATACCTTCTATACTACAGATCAAGGAAATGAACCATCCAGGAGAGTCCATGTTCTGGTGAGTCTATATGTCTGCTTAGTTCCTCCTGTGCACACATTTTTTTCTTGGTCTATTGTCTGGCAACTAGAATATTCCTTTCATAGTTCCCTGAAAGATAAATAAGAAAGGAAGTGCTAAATGATAGGGAGGACTTATCTCAGATTATCTTCTTTATTCCCATTCACTTTTTGGTCACCATTTTCTTGTGCATGGAACCTTATTTCCATGAACATTAGGAATCTCTTCCCACAAGGTTTTTTCAGTACATGTAGAAAGATAAGACAGGTACATATAAAGACCAATATCAATACCATGTAGCTATTCTTAAAATTCCACTGGCAGTTAAAAACAAGGTTGCTGAAATTGAGAGGAAAGAAGAATGTGTGTGTGTGTGTGTGTGTGTGTGTGTTTGTGTAGAGAAGGATTATCAGAAAAACTCAACTTGAGAAAATATGCATGAAATACCAGACACAATTTATTAGGGATCAAAATGGAAGGCATCACACTTTGGGGAAAATACTATGACCAAAGGCACGAAGGCAAAAAAATGCATATATTCTGTTCAGGGAATAATGGACAGAGGGATTTGGCAATAACTGTGGCTTCACTTAGGAAAATTGTTGGGAGATAATTTTGGAGATGGACCAAGTTATGTATCTGGCAAAAATCAAAGGGAAAAGCACACCGGAATTATTAATGAGTGGTAGAGGAGAATCATGATATGGTCTACATAATAATGCTAGATTAGTAATAAGGACAATCTGGATTCATATTCTGCCTGTGAAATATGCTAGCTGAGTGAAAATGGCCCCAAAAAAGGTGGCTAACTATCTATTCCTAAGGAATTATCTGTAGTTCTAAATTACAAAAGATGCCTGAAGCTGTTTCATGGAGGTGGTTTATATGTAAGAAGCTCCTTGTAACTATGGAATAAAATTCCAGAACAAAAATGAAAAGATATCATTTAATTAACAAAATAACTAGTAATCACACCCTTTGACCCTCAGTTATCATTATAGAGATTATAGTCTAAAAGAAATAATTGTTTTTAGAGCTTTCTTCTCAAAAGTGTTCAGAGAAATATGCAAATATAAAACCAAAAGACAAAAGTCTGGAATCGAGTTCATTTTTTTTTAATAACAAAGCAATAGTTTTGACTACTCGAGATGCATCACTGCAGTATACAACTCCAGTCCCACCAGGAGGAACACACGCAGCAGATGCAACAAATCCTGAAACAAGGTATTGATGGGAAGGGGAGAATCATGACCATCTGCAGTAGACTAGTAAAATTCGAGCGTAGTGAGCAGGAAATTACAAAGAAGGAAATTTAGCCTAGATCCAGGCAGATGTTCTGAATAAAGACAACTTCTTAAAAGTGCAAGAGACAGACTCAGTTGGTGTGTTGACATGAAGGTCTCAAGGACATTTCTCTTTCTCCTTCTTAATATTTATTTTTACTAAGTGTGTGTATATCTTGTTTCAACAAGTAGAAAACCCCAAACTGTAACAAACACATTCACTGACATCAGGAAGTTCATAATTTAAGTCAGGGAAGTGGACATCTACACACAAAGATCATTACTAGTACTTAAAACACAAGAGTCTAATGTTGTCTTACTAAATTAGTCTTACAGCTTTGAGGGGAGAGGATAGACAATGGACAGAGAATGGTCAAGAAATAGTTTGAAAACTGAGAAATTAGCTTTACTTGAGGAAAATTTAATATTTCTAAAATTAGAATAGCAGAAAGATGTCACAGAGACAAAAAATATGGTGACAGCAAAGATATGGAGCCAAAAATATACATTGTACTGATAGTATAAGAAGATACACTTTGGGTTGAAATTAGTGCCAGCCATTAATAACTGGGATAGAAAATCAGAGTGCATGAGAGCATGTGTATGGAAGGACTTAAATGACAGGCTAAGTAAATTGTCTACTTAATTTAGACCATAATTTGGTACATAAGTTTTCTCTTTTGCAGTTTCTTGCTTTTGAAGATGAAATGCAGTGGAGTAGAAAGACGGACTCAGAGGAAACATATCATAATCACATCTCTGCTTTTTCATACCAGTTGATCTTGGACAACTCATTTAACCTCTCCTTTTCTATAAAATGAGGTACTAGACTAGATAGCTGATCAATCTTTAAGCCCTAAATCTCTGATAATAAATCAGAAATCTCCAGTTATTTGCTAAGACAACTGAGAGTACAAATCCATTGGAAACACGGGAAATACAGAAAAGAGATGGGTGAGATTGATAAAGTAGGTGAACATCTACACAGAGAAGTAGATAGATCGAACGATAGAAATATTTCTTTTTTGTCTCTCATTAGGCTACCCACACTTTTATTTTTTTTTTCATTATTTCTAAACCATCTGACAAATCAGTGTTTGTGTATATGTACATGTATGTGTACCTATACAAATATATCCATACACAAACCTAAATGCATACACACATATACATACAATCCAAATCCAGCAAAAGCAATTTAGTACAGGGGAGAGAATGAGAAGGGAGATGCTTTTTCTTGCTCTACCTCTGAGGAACCTACTAGAGACTTTAAATTAAATGACTTTGGGCAGGTCATTTAAGACCTTGTGCCTGCGACAATAAGATTGGGGAAAAACAAAAGAAAACACCTGAACAAGGGGCAACTTGGTGGTGAAGTGGATAGAGCCCTGGCCTAGAGTCAGTGAGCTCAAATGTGCTTTCAGACATGTACTGACTGTGTGACTGTGGTCAAGTCATTTCACCATATTTTCTTTAGTTCTTCCTCTGTAAAAGGAACTAGAGTAGGAAATGGTAAAACACACCAACATCTTTACCAACTGAGCCCAAATGGGTTAGAGAAAATCGGATACAACTGAAAGCCTCAGACAATTTTGTAATTCTATAAGATATAAACAACTATTACACTTCCTTGAGGAATCTTTCTTCACATACCAATATACTGACTGATCACATATGTGAGAATCTGTTGAAGCCATTTAAAAGGGAACAAAGACATAAAAGGTGTAATAGCTAGGAGTGACATTTATTGTCCTTTATAGAAGGTCTAGAAGTCATACAAATATTTGAAAAATAAGAAAGTAACTCATTCAAATTTTTGAAATGCCAAATTTTGGCCACAGATTTATAGTAGAAAAATGACAATTAAGGGGAAAAAAGTTCCTCAAGGAAGTCATTCATTTGGATTTGTCAGGTTGGAATTTTCAATTTACTGGCTGTTCATTCTCTCAAATTCACTCACAATATCCATTGTTCATGAAAATTCATGGAATTGGAGAATGCCCTTCTGTTTGACTTTTATAAAAAATAAAACAAAATAAGGAAAGAAATACACATAGAAATGGCAACAATTATCCCTTCCTCTATGACTCATTTCCTAATCCACAGACCTCATTTATGTTAAATTTAACTCCCAATGAACTAGGCCTCCACCTCCTTTGACTTCTCTCTCTGTCTATCTCTCTCCCCTGCATCTGTCTGTTTATTTGTCCTTTTGTTAATTCTTTTGCTTGTTTATATTTTTCTTTTGTCTTTTTCAATTGTTGTTTCTGGTTGGAAGATCATTAACTACATTATGGTGTTCTTCAAAGTATAGACCTGTTTAATCCATGGAAGGAAAGATAATGCATTAGATCCCTAAAACACCCCATTTCAGGCTTTTTCCATGAAGGTTTTTTTTTTCCATTATACTTAGAAGTATAAAGAAACAATTTCACAGGATTAGATCTTACATTCAACTAATGACTTCCCTGTTATCTGGGTATATTTTTCAGATAACTTACACAGAGTGGGAAGAGCCATAAGATTTTAGCACATAGGTTTGGAAAATATTTTAAAACATTGAATATATAATATTAGACCTGGAAAAAGAATTCAATTATTTTCTAGCCCAACCTCATACTTTACAATGCAGTGGACAGAGATTTCGAGCTGGAATCAGGGAGACCTAAGTTCAAATGTGACCTCAAGACACATCCTAGCTGTGTACCTCTGGGTAAATCATTTTACCTCTGTTAACAACAGTTTCTCAATCTGCAAAGATGTGATAATAATAGCACCAGGTTATTCTGAGCATCATTCCAGTAATAATTGTAAAGGACTTAGCATAATACCTGGCATAAAGAAAGCACTATCTAGATGTTAGTTATCATTGTTCTTGTTCTTAGAAGAAATAACAGGGAAAATAAGTGAAGTGATTGAAGATTACACAACCATTAAGGTACATAGTTGAAATTGAAGCCATTTGAAGAAATAACAACTAACACTGGCATAGCAATCAACAAGTCCCCAGTGTTTTTTAAGCACTTTACAGATATTATCCCATCTGGTCTGTCAAACAAGTCGATGATGTCAGTGCTATTATTTTCCCTATTTTAAAATGAAGAAACTGAGGCAAAGAGAGGTTAAATAATTTCCTCACAACCACATAGTAAGTGTCTGAGTCTGTATTTGTACTCAGGTCGTCCTGATTCCACACTTTGCAACCTGTCACATACCCATTCCTACAGCATAATAATACTAATTGTGAATTTTTCTGTTAACGGACACATTACTTCAGTTGTGTTGTTATACCAGAAAAACTACTGAAATACGTTCTTTATAAAAACCCTTCACTGGATTCTTGTTACTGAAATTCTCCCAAAGAATATGTCCCACTTTGGCCACTATTGAAAGACATAACTTTTACTGTTAGCTTGACTTGTGATAATCATCGTTACAGAAAACAGAAGAAATTAGTTTAGGGGTTATGAGATATATATTCAAATTTAAAATTTATTTTTTCTGAAAGAGAGCTGAGACTTCTTTTTCTCTGTTCCAAAGAACGAAAATAGATTGAATGGGTAGTAATAACACATTCATGATTACACAATGAGTACCAAAAGGGGAGGGGAGATGAAGAAATTTTGTACTTCCATTTTGGTGTATAAAGGAGTGAAATTTGCTACCTTAGAAGTAATTGTGTTCTCCTTAATTTAATGCTTCTGGATGAGCTCTTTGTTCTAGAACTGACATTTGTTGAAATACAGATTGCATTAGATTCTGCAAATTTCTACCCATTCATATATTCATATCATTTTCTATTTCACTCTTATTTTGGCTTCTTTCATACTTCATGATTTCTCTCAACCCAAATATATAGGACTGGAGAGTAACTTCTAACTTTGAAACTAATGCTATTACTGTTTTCATAATAATTAAAACAGTAATAATTTTCTTATTCATACTACAAAATTTCTCAATTTTATTTACATTTTACTTCTCATGATCTGTTTCTAATTCTCTCCAACAGGAATAATGGAGAACCCTGACAAGAATCAGAGTAGTGCAGCTGTGTTCATCCTTCTAGGATTCTCTGACTACCCATATCTCCAGGTGCCCCTCTTTCTACTGTTCCTCACAATCTATATAGTCTCTGTTATGGGGAATGTGGGCATGATTGTGGTCATCAAAATCAATCCCAAACTCCACACTCCCATGTACTTTTTCCTCAAGCACTTGTCCTTTGTGGATTTCTGTTACTCCACTATAATTACACCAAAATTATTAGAAAATTTAGGGGCGGCTAGGTGGCGCAGTGAATAGAGCGCCGGCCCTGGAATCAGAAGGACCTGAGTTCGGAGCCGGCCTCTGACACTTAATCCATACAAACAAAAACCTAGCCGTGTAACCTTGGGCAAGTTACTTAACCCCAATTGCCCTAAAGGGGCGGCTAGGTGGCGCAGTGAGTAAGAGCGCCGGCCTCGGAGTTTGGATGACCCGAGATCAGATCCGGCCTCAGAAAATGAGCACCCACGCATAAATCAAATGACTAGCCGTGTAACCTTGAGCAAGTTACTTAACCCCAATTGCTTTAAAAAAAAAAAAAAAAAAAAATTATTAGAAAATTTAGTTGTAGAAGACAGAAGCATCTCCTTCAAAGCCTGCATCACCCAGTTTTCCACTGGAGTCACCTGTGTGATAACAGAGATGGTCATGTTGGCAGCAATGGCCTATGACCGATTTGTTGCTATATGTTACCCTTTGCTATATACAGTTTCCATGTCCCCAAAATGCTGTGCCCTGCTAGTGACTGTGGCATATTTTTGGGGCATAATGTCTTCTATTATATTCACCTACTCAATTCTTACACTTTCATTCTGTGAGACCAAAATCATTAATAACTTTGTATGTGAATATTCTGTCTTCCTCTTTGCTTCCTGCTCTGATAAACACTTCAGTGAGACAATATTTTCTGTCCTTGCAAATCTCAATACATTTTCCTCCCTCATCCTTATTCTTACATCCTATCTTTTCATTTGTATCACAATCCTCAAGATGCATTCAGCCAGTGGCAGATATAAAGCTTTCTCCACTTGTGCCTCCCACTTGACGGCTGTCACCATCTTTTATGGGACCATCCTCTTCCTCTATTGTATTCCCAATTCCAAAAGCTCATGGCTTATAATCAAAGTGGGATCTGTTTTTTATGCAGTAGTGATTCCTATGCTAAATCCCTTAATATACAGTCTTAGGAATAACGATGTGAAGGAAACCTTAAAGAAATTAAAGGATCTCAAAATCATTTCTCAATAAGATCATTGATCAATTCTGTCTCCTGTGTAAAATACCCTGATGGAAATTATTATGATTTTCCATTAATTCTTGTAATTCTATTCTTTTGTTCTCATCTCTGGTAGTCACACTTTCATTTGCTACAAGCATATGAAGAATAGTCCGGGAAATTCTTATGTTAATGAAAAAAGGATAATTGAAATTAGAAAAATCTCTTCCAGAAGTCCATTAAAATACAATTCATTAGGTAGCATCAGCATCGGAACCTTTTTATTACAACTCCTTAACAATTTATTTTAAAAATAAAAATCTTGATTCTGCAAAATTCAATGCCTGTTTCTTCATATTTCCACTATTTCATAGAAAAGAAAGGAACAGAAATCTAAGGCATGAGCTAGTGCAGTGAGCAAGTGGTTCTATAAGATGTTGCAGAAACAAACACATTGAAGAGTGACCATGTTCAGTGTTGGAAGAGAATAATTGTCACCAACTCCTGAAGCAATTCAATGGACTGATGGAATTCTTATAAAGTCAAATTTACTGCTACAAACTGTTTAATATAGTTTTTGTGACACAATAAAGGCTTATTGAATATCGGTTGATAGATTAATTTGTAGTGTGGAGACTAAGATTCTTGACTCCCTTTCAACTTGAGCAACTCCATTGCAGAAATTAGCTCTCAATTTATCTTTTTTTTTTAATTTTATTGTTAATTTATGAAACAAAACAACTGTTTCCATTACAGAGTATGTTAAAAGATGATTGCACATGGAAATGTAAATTTATATAGAGAGAGATAGATACAGATTCGTATAGATATAGATACAGATACACATGTAGATATAGATAGATATAGAGATATACACATCCCTATATATACATAGATATATTTATATAAATTATGTTATTCATATGTTTATTAGTTCTCCCTCAGGATGCATATGGTCTTTATAGTTGAACAAGTTGAATATAGTGGAATAATTATTATTTATTAAACACAAAACAGTTTATTTGTTCAAAGTCTTTCTTTTATTTTTCATTCCTTCCAAATTTTATTTTAGACTCAAATTCCAGAACACATATACAGTAGATAACAGAAACAGAAACATATCATAAACTTAAATATTGGAACTTAAATACAAAGTTGTAATAAAAAAAAGCTGAACAAAAAAGAGGATTCAAAATACATAAGAATAAGTTTTCATTTCAAGAAAGCCTATATGTTAAATGATACTCATTGTGGTGACAATTGATCATTTTTCTTCGTTTCCTTGTGGGATTTCTTTTCTTTTCTGCTGTTCACTTTTTTATTTTATTCTTTTTTTTCCTTCCCCCTAATACCTCCCAGTAGGCATCAATAAAGTTTAGATATGTTTCTCTAAATCTTTAAATATATACATACCCTCCATCAACCCTACCCCTCCTAGAAGGTTACAATAAAGTTTAGAAATGTGTCTCTATAGCTATAAAGACATGCAAGCACACACACACATATACATACTTACATACATATATAGACATATATTTTTCCAAACACATTCTGCTCCTTTTACTTCTACCTACTACCTACTATTCCTATTACTTGCTTATCCCCATCCAAGGATCATACCCCTATCCTCCCTTAACAAAAATCTAAACACTTTCTATACCTATTGTTTACCTATTTCCTCAGACTCCCATATAAAACCCCTGCTTCATTGTCTCCTCAGGTCCTACACTTTTGTTTCTTCTGAGCTTAGAAGACTTTTATACTATTCTAAATAAATATGTATTTTTCCCTCTTAAAATCATTCCTGATGAAAGTAAGTTACCAAAAATATCAGCCCTCTTGCCCCATATACTTTCTCTGGATCATTTCTTTCTCTTGCACCTCATTTATATATAATAATTTCTTTTTTCACTGTTCCTAAATGGTTTTACTTTAGGAATTCAAATCATAATCAGGTTTACCTCCAATCTTTCTTATGATCTACTAATTATTAATAAACATTAATTTTACGTGTATAAAAAATAAAGTCTGTCATTATGAATCCTTTATAATCAGTCTCTGCTATGTGCCTCTTGGTTCTTGTTTGGTGAATCCTTTATTAAGTTCATATATTTTAACGAAGTCTTGAAAGTCTAAGAGTTTATCAAATGTACACTTTTTTTTCATTTAGGATAATACTTAACTTTGAAGGGTATGACATTTTCAACAAGAGCCCCAGTTCTTTTCCTATGTGATATCTTGTGTTACAAGACCTGTGGTCCTTTAATGACTCTGCTGCTAGGCCTTGTGTAATTATGTGTCACCACCATATTTAAATTGTATTCATTATGATGCTTTTAATATTTTATCCTTGTACAAGGGACTTTGGGAATTTGACTACAATATTCCTATGAGATTTTTTCATAGTATCTCTTTTAAGTAGTGATTGATTGAATTTTTCCCTTTTTCTACTTTTCCCCCTTGTTCTAATTCTTCAGAACAATTTTCTTTAATTATTTCTTGTATTATTGTATCAAGATACATTTTTAGTATAACATTCATTTAGTATGATTAGTTTTATATTTTCTCTTCTTGATCTATTCTCCAAATCTGTTGTTTTACATATACAAGGTTTCGATTTGGCTTCTATTTCATCATTATTCATATTTTGTTTCATCATATCTTGATCTCTTATGATTTCACTGATTTTACTTTACCTACTTTACCCAATTCTAATTTTCAAGATGCCATTTTATTCCTTAAGAGTCTGGATCTCTTTTTTCTTATTTGTTGACTTTCTCTTCATGTTTTTCTTGTTTTTTTCTTGGAATTTTCTTATTTTCTTTTAGTTTTTCCTCCATTTCTCTCATTTGATTTTTAAAATCTTTTTTAAAATTTTCTATGATTTGGGGGGGGGGCAGGTAACCATTTGATGTTATTCTCTGGGGATTTCCTTTTTGTTTCAAAATCCTCCTCTAAAGATAAGTCCTGGTCCTCTCAATTCTCAAAATAGTTTATATGGTTGAATTTTTTCTGCTTTGCCTGTGCATTTTTTGGTGGTAATGGCTTATTTTTTGTAATCACCTCTACCCTGAGGTATGGGAAATGGTGCCTCTTTCCCAGGATTTTCAGTTTGTCCTTCTAACCTGGAACCAGAGCCAAAGCTCAAACTTCTTGTAAATGCCCACAACCAGGGGCTTTCTGCTCCACTGCTTCTGCACTCACTTTGCATGTGCTGGTCCTTTCTCAGCCCCGTGCCCTTTGTAGCACAACTGGGTCTGGCATTTCTAGTCAGCAGAGGTTCTCTCAATCTTCCCAGGCTCAAAGGCCCAATTTACCTGACTCTCTGGGGGTAAAATTTCTGTTGGTGGGACCCAGGAAGCCTCTCAAACCAACTCACTCCAGGCTTCTTGTTTGTTGCTAAAAGGGAACCTAGCATAGAGTTGTCATTCTTCACAGGGATCAAATCTCATACTGGGATTTTTCTTCTGAACTTCTCAAATTGTGCCAGGAATACCCTGGTTACGCACCTATTCTTATTTATCTCCATGTACACTTTGTTTGCCTTAAAGTGCTATTTTAACTCATTTGTGGCAGAAAATCTTGAGAGCTTAAAATGTTCTGTCCTGCTCAACCATCTTCCAAGAATTCTCTCTCCAAAGTCATTCTTAAAAAAAAAAAAGTTGTATATGATATTCTTATTGTTCTGCTTATTTTGTTCTTTGTTGTTTTGTGCAACTCATTCCATGTTTTTTTTTATTTTTTACTTAATTTATTTTTAGTTTTCAACATTCATTTCCACAAGATTTTGAGTCATAATATTTCTCACCATCTATCCCCTACCCCTGACCTCAAAAGAGCAATCATACTGAATGCCCCTTCCTCCAATATGTTCTCTTTTATATACTAACCCATTATCCTCCACCTCCTAAATTTCTAGTAGGGCGAGATGGATTTCTATACTCTGGTGCCTGTATACCTTATTTCCCAGTTGCATGAAAAGCAAAACAAAACAAAGCAAAACAAAAAACATTTTTTAAAACATTTGTTTTTAAAACTTTGAATTCCAGATTTTTTCCCTTGACTCACCCCCACTGGAAAGATAAGCAATGCAAAATAGGTTTTACATGTGTAGTTAATCAAATTACTTCCATTATTGTTATATTGTGAAAGACTAACTATATTTCCCTCCATCCTATCCTGCCCTCATTTTTTTCTATTTTCTCCTTTGAGCCTATACCTTTTCAAAAATGTTTGCTTCTAACTACACTGTCCACCAATCTGCCCTTCCATCACCCCCCTTTTATACTATACCCCCCTATTTTCCTATAGGGTAAGATACACAATTGAGTGGGTATGTTATTCCCTCCTTAAGCCAAATTCAATGAGAATAAGGTTATTCCATTCCCTTTCACCTTCCTGCTCTTCCCCTCCATTCTAACAGTTTTCTCTTGCCTCTTTTATATGAGTTAATTTACCCTAATCTATCTCTCCCTTTCTCCTCCCAATAAATTCCTCTCTCACCTCTTAATTTTATTTTTAGATATTATCCCTTCATATTCAACACATCTTGTGCCCTCTGTCTATGTATATATCAACATACATATGACCACACTCATATATATGTTTATATACACATACAACCTCCTATACATAAATATATATGTTTGTATACATATATATTCTCTTCAACTATCCTCATGTGGAGAAAAGTCTAATGAGTTATAATTATTATTTTTTCATGTAGGAATGTAAGTAGTTCAAATTTAATAAGTTCCTTATGATTTCTTTTTCCTGTTTACCTTCTCATGCTTCTCTTTCTTCTTTTATTTGAAAGTCAAAATTTCTTGCTCTTTGGTGAAGGTATTGCCGCCACAGCTACTTGGAGTTGGCAGTCTCTGCCTCTCTACCTCCTGACTCACCGCTGTTCGCTCTCACCGAGGAATAAGTCGGTCAGGAAGCCGCCCCGATGCCATGGCATTCAAAAACACCGGCAAGACCCTTGTGGAGCCCGAAGTGGTCATTCACCGGATCCGGATCACCCTGACCAACCGCAACGTGAAATCACTCGAGAAAGTGTGTGCCAACATCATCAGAGGAGCCAAAGAGAAGAACCTGAAAGTGAAGGGACCTGTTTGAATGCCCACCACAACACTTCGAATCACAAGAAAAACTCCTTGTGGTGAAGGTTCAAAGACTTGGGATCAATTCCAGATGAGAATCCACAAACGCTTATTGATTTGCACAGTCCTTCTGAAATTGTTAAACAGATCACTTCTATCAGCATTGAACCAGGTGTAGAAGTTGAAGTCACCATTGCAGATGCCTAACCAATCACCTCTTTTAATAAATTGATTGCAACTATTGAAAAAAAAAGTCAAATTTTTCGTTCAGCTCTGTTTTTTTCATCAAGAATGCTTGAAAAGGGGGCGGCTAGGTGGGACAGTGAGTAGAACGTTGGCCCCGGAGTCAAAAGGACATGAGTTCGGATCTGGCCTCAGACACTTAACATGCACACACAGATTAAAAAAAAAAAAAACTTAGCCATGTGACGTTGGGCAAGTTACTTAACCCCAATTGCCCTCCAAAAAAAGGCAAAAAAAAAAAAAAGGAATGCTTGAAAAGTCTCTATTTCATTGAATCACCCTATATTCCCCTGAAGCATTATACTAAGTTTTGCTGGGTACGTGATTCTTGATTTTAATCCTAGCTACTTAGACCTCCAAATATTGTATTCCAAGCCCTTCAATCCCTTAGTGTAGAAGTTGCTAAGTCTTGTGTTATCCTGACTGTGTTTCCACAATACTCAAATTGTTTCTTCCTAAATGCTTTCAGTATTTTCTCCTTGATCTCTGAGTTCTGGAATTTGGCTATAATACTCCCAAGAGTTTTCTTTTTTGTATCTTTTTCAAAAGTCAATTGGTTAATTCTTTCAGTTTCTATTTTGACCTCTGTTTCTAGAATATCGGGGAAAGTTTGCTTGATAATTTCTTCAAAGATGGTGTCTAGGTTATATTTATGATCCTGGCTTTCAGGTAGTCCAATAATTTTTAAATTACCCCTCCTGGATCTACTTTTCAAGTCAGTGGTTATTCCAAGGAGATATTTCTTATTGCTTTCTAATATTTTTTTCATTTGTTTGGATCTGTTTTATAGTATCTTAATTTCTCATAAAGTCATTATCTTCCATTTGCTCTAATCTAATTTTGAAGGAGTTATTCTCTTCAATGAGTTTTTGACATTCCTTTTCCATTTGGCAAATTTGGCTTTTTAAGGCATACTTCTCCTCACTGGCTTTGTTTGCCTCTTTTGCCATTTGAGTTAGTCTATTTTTAAGGTGTTATTTCTTCAGTAATTTTTTTGGGTCTCCTTTAGCTCACTTTTCATGATTTTCTTGCATTATTACGATTTCTCTTCCCAATTTTTCCTCCACTTATTTGATTTTCAAAACATTTCTTGAGCTTGTCTATGGCCTGTAACAAATTCAAAATTTTTTGTTGGCTTTTGATGCAAGAGTTCTTACTTTGCTGTCTTCCTCCCACTCTATGCCTTGATCTTTTTTGTCCCTGTAAAAGGACTGTATGGACTGATTGTGTTTCCTTTGCTTGCTGGTATTGTCAGCCAATTACTTGACTTTGGAGCTCCTTGCCATGATAGTACTCTGCTTCCAGAACAGAGAGAACTTTGTCCTAAATAGCTTTTGTTTTCACAGCTGCCAGAGCTATTAGGAGGGTGCCATGACTACAGTCCTCACAAACTCTGGTTCACTGGCCATACCACCCAGGACCCACCACCCAAGACTGTGATTAACATCCAAGTAGATTAAAGCAAGAGTGATTACCCTTTGAATGGTCCCCTGGTCCCCCAAAAATCTGTAGGCCAGGAGCTCCTGATTTGGCCACATTGTGGTGTCTGTACTGCAGCCATGCCTCTACCGGATTCTCACTGAAGGTGCAGGGCCCAGACCATGCTCTTCAGACCCTCTCCACTCATTCCAATAGAGTTCCACACTGACCTTTTACTTTGCCTTTGGCATTTATGGGTTGAGAAATCTGGAAGCCACTACAGCTGCTGGAGATTCACTCTCTTGAAATCTGCTCCAGCCACCACAGGTGGAACTGTGCTAGGCTCCCATCACATAGCAATAAATCTTTTCTGTTGGCCTGCCAGTCTTTCTTCAGTGGGAGATTTGTCTTATTTGCATTTCTACCACTTAGAACACTTTCTGGAAGATAGAAAGTACTTAATAAATAATTGTTTACTTATTCTGGGTGGGGGGCGGGGGTTGGGAGTAAGAGGGCTGTTGTGACCAGGCTTATTTTCTCCAGGACATTCAAGAGATTTCTGACTAGCTTGTGTACTTTTCAGCTTTGTTATTACCAAGGACCTTAATAATTTTTTTAAAATTATTAAAACATTAAGTAAAAATATTATTACTACTATATTAGAAGGCAAGCAACTTAAAAGAGATTGTTTCATCCATTCTTTTTTTTATCTCCAGCACCAAAGCATGCTCAATACATCCTTGTTTATTGACAGATGTAACCTTATTTTGGTTTTACCTTTTTTTTTTTAATTTTCTAGTACACACTATTTTAATTCTCATCTTATGCTTCTATATTGCACATTCGGTACATGTTGAAAAATTCTTTAATAAGAAAGAGGTTGCATCACAATGGAGATCTCTTTACTATGGATAAATTGAATATGTACATTATTTTTTGCTTATTCACCCTTCCAGTAATACTGAACTCCTCTATATATCTCTAACATTAAGTACAGTGCATGGATAATTGTAAGTGATTATTAAATGTTTATTATCTGATGAACTGACTAGAAATGTCTCCAACTTCACAAATTTAATTATTTTATTATTGGGATGGGGGTGAGTCCACTATTTACATTCTCTTCACTGCCCTGTGTAAGGTGAAGTTACAAAGTATTTATTAAGTTCTCTCAATAAGCATTTATTAAAGTTATGCTGGCCAAGCCTTACTCCAGCTCCTCTGAATATAAATCATTGAATTATGTGATAATTTGCTTCTAATTGCATATTGTATAATCTTCATATATATATGAAGGTGGAAGAAATTCTAACTGCAATACTAATTCGATTTTTAGAAAATTCCCTTCATTGAAAGTGACACAGCCACCTTTTTTTGAAATATTTCTTTTGAGACGACATATGAAGAGTCAATAGAAGGTCTCCAGAGTCTGTGTCCCAAAAGTCTTGGAAGTAAATGTAAAATTCTCCATATAAATACCATACTAAGGTTTCATATACAGTAGAAGGACATCTCTGACTGTTGTAAAATGGAGAGAATTTCATTTTCCTTATAGAGTCAGAAAAAAAAGACTGATTTCTGTCATTAACATATAACAGTTGATTAATTCTTAGTTTGATAATTAGGAAAGGGTTGGGAATGCATCTAATCATGTTTCTATATCAGAAGATACACCGTCTTCACTATGGATCAAAGAAATGAAGCATACAGAACAGTCTATGTTCTGGTGAGTAGTTATGTCTGCTTATTTCCTCCTATACACTTGTTTTTCCTGGTCTATTGACTGGAATCTAGATTATGCCTTTCATATGTTCCATGAAAGATAAATCAAAAAGGAACAGTCAAAAAGGGGGTAATGGGAAGGTTTATCTGAGATTATCCTCCTCCATCCCCTCAACAATATCATTGATTTTCTGTTCAATATTTTGTACAGGGAACATAATATCCATGAATATTAGGAAGTATAATATAATGTCCCTTCACTCAAGATATTTTCAGTATAAGTGGCAAGATGATAGGTGTATGCAAAGATCAATTGTAATATCATGTAGTTCATGATAAAGGTCCACTGGCAATTTCAATCCTGTCTATAGAAACTGAGGGGAATGAAGGATTCCTAAGGGTGAGCAGAGTAGGAATGTCAGTAACTTAAGCAAGCTATGACTGAAAGGTTAGACTAAATTTAGTAGGCATAAAGAAAGAAGGCATCACAGGTTGGGGGAAATGATATGTACAATGACATGAAAGCAGGAATATATATATTATCTTCAGAGAATAATGAGCAGAGCAATTTGGCAGTGGCCGTGGCTTCACTTAAGAAATTTGCTGGGAGATAAATTTAGAAAGTAACAGAATAATATATCTGGCAACAACAAAATAAAAAAGTGTGTATTGGAAGTAGTAGAAAGCAGTAGAGTGGAACCATGGTAGAATCTATGTAGTACTACTATGTAGAATAAGGACAATCTTGGTTCACATTATGCCTGAGAAATAACCTAGTTAAGTGAAAATGGGGCTGGGATGAGAATGAATTAAAGTCTCTACTCCTAAAGTATTACCTGAAGTTACAAATTGCCAAAAATATCTGAAGGTACATTAATGGAGGTGGTTTACTTGCCTAATGCTCCTTATATCTCTGGAATAAAAGAACAAGACCACGCACAAAAATCTATCATATACTTAAAAAATCACCCTCAATTATTATTATTGAGAAAATACTTTGAAAATAATTATTTTTAGAGCTCTCTTTTTAAAGATTTGCAGAGTAATGTATAACTATGAAACACAAACTCACAATCAACTTAAATCTTTGGCATTAAGGCAATGGATTGATAGAGATATATTAATACATTCAAAAACTATAACAAATATGAAGGATATGAGAAATCTTGGAATTGAGACATGGATGGGAAGGGGAGGATCATCATTGCCTTTAATGGAGTAGTACAGAATCAGGATTAGTGGAGTAAAATTACAAAGATGGAAATTTAGGGTTTTATGTCAGGCAGGTTTTATGAACAAATAGAGCTTATTAAAAGTGGAACAGAATGATTAATTTATGTCATTCCCTGCAGGTTCTAAGGAAATTTCTCTTTGTCTTCTTTTTAATTGTTATTTTCACCAGTTATGTGTATCTTGTTTCAATTGGTTAAATAGACTAAAGCTATAAAAATGCATTCCCTCTCATCATGGGACTCGTAATCCATGTCAGGGAAGGGGGCATTTCTATAGAAATTCCACACTAATATTAAGTACAAAAGTAAATGCCTAAGGTTTTTTTTTACAAATCTATCTTACAACTTTGAGAGGAGAGCTGGACAGAGATGTTCAATAGAGAGAAAATGTCGAACAATGGCTTGAAAATTAGGAAGGATTTGCTAAATACTTAAGGAAAATTTAACACTTCTATGATTAGAAAAGCAGAAAGAGGTCACTGAGGCAAGAGGTATTGTTAAAGCAGAGGTATGGAGCCAAGAATATAAATTGTGTTTATGGTAGAAAGTTTATACATGGGTTAAAACTGATACTAATTGTATACAATTGGGAAAGAAAATCATTGAGAGAATGATTGTGGAAGAACTTAAATGACACACTAAGTACTCTAATAAATCACTTGGTTTTGACCATAATTTCAAACAGAATTATTACCATTTTTATCTGATTGGTCTTGAAGAAGAAAGGCAATGGAGTGAAAAGAGGGCCAGATGTGGACAGTGAGGAACCCTGTCAGAATAATGGGTCTGCATTTTAATACCTGGGTAATGTTGGACAAATCATTTTCAACCTTGGTGCATCAGTTGCATATAAAATGAAGTCCAGGACTAGATGGCAGATAAGTCTTCAAACCCTAAATCTATGATAATAAATCATAAATCTAGAGCCATAGGATCACTGAGCCTACAAATCCATTAAGGACACCAGCAATGCAGATGAGATGGGTGAAATGGAAAAAAGTAGCTAAAAAACTAGAAAGATAAATAGATAGAAAGATTTTTTTTGGGGGGGGGGGATTTAGCACTGGGTTACCCAGTCTTTTATTTTTTATGTTTTTTCTTTACTTTCCTGCTTGTATGTATACATATCTATACATATAACCCTTATAGACACATACACATTAATACAGACAAATTTGTACACATATACATTTATATATGCATGTGTGTATATGTGTGTATATACATATATGTATATGTGCACAAAAATGTATGTGTATTGTGCGTATATGTATATGTGTATGTATTGTATGTGTGTATGCATGTATTGAGGAACAACTGTGTAGTACAGTGGAGAGAATAAGTCAGGGAGATCTTTGTTATAGCTCTACCCATGAAGAGGTCAGTAGAAAATGTTTGAATTATATGATTCGCGAGCAGTTTAAGAAAGGAGGATTTTGTATCCTTTTTAGAGTTAAGCTTTTAAAATCCCTGGCCATGGCAATGTCTAATTTCCAAGTGTCAGATAATAATGCCCAGAATCGCTCCAAGGATCCTAGATGGTAATTCCTAAAATCATAGTGATAGTCCTACTCCAACTGCACAGTGAGATAAGGGATGACATAATGTGATATTTACTATGCTTTTTAACAAACAACTATATTGCTACAAGTAATTTGTGAACTTGATGTTGGCAAGATGTCTTCTTTGTTTACCTATAAAGCAAGGGGGCAGTGGGCAGTGAAGGGGCGACCCATTTGGTAATTGGGTAATGTGTGTACCTTTCTTAACTGACTCCATTTGAGGCTTGAGTTGATTCACGGGAGTGCACAAACAGGAAAGCTGTGCCTGTCTCGAATGACCCCATCAAGAGGTAGGGGAAGTTGCCCCCTCTCCAAACAGGCCTCTGTGAAAAGGGTCATTAGGAATGCTTCAGGAGTTGGTGCTCCCATTAACAGGAAACACCCCCCCCCCCACTGCTTTGAGATGACTAGACTAGACTATAGTAAGTTTATTAGCCCCTCTGAAGCTGTCTTCCTGTTCTGACCAGAACTAGGGTGAACCTGTTAGAGGCTGGGGTTCAAAACCTCTCCAGTGATTCTTTTGTGTTATTTGTGAAAGAACAAGTCATTTAGCCACATTGTGTCTCAGGCAATAAGACTGGAAAAAAATTAAAACCCTAAAAAAAGGGGGGCAGCAAGGAGGTGCAGTGGAAAGAGCACTGGCATAGAGTTGGGAGGGTCTTAGCTCAAAACTGATCTTAGACACTTACTAGCTATGTGATTGTAATGGTAATGGGAGTTGAAGATCTTCTATGCCCCCTGTGTTGGCAGGCTAGCAGGTGTTTGTCACTTGGTTTCAAGCTCATAATTGTGTCACGTATTGGGACCCAGAGCTTGTGGGTCACCAGGGGTATGAACTTGCTCACATGTCAGGAGCGGGTGGGACAGGGAGGAGCCAGACCCAAGTAGGGTCCAGGCTGGAGTCAACATGGCAACAGGAATCTGTAGTTCAGCAATGGAATTGCAAGCAGCAGCAGCAGGTGTGGTGGCAGAGGCAGCAGCACAAACTTTTTTTTTTTTTTCTGAGAGCCAGCCAGACCTTCTGCTGAGGGCTTTTGCTGAAAACTTCCAAGAACAAAGACTGTTGGGAGTGAGCAGTGTGGAGGCTGAGCAGCAATAGCGAGTGAGGAAAGGATTTTTGTCTGAGGGAGCCTGTTTTAAGGGCTTGGGAAATGTGGTTTTTCAGTGCATTAATTATGTTTACCAATTGAGGGGCTATTATAATGACTTTGAATTTTTGGTTTGGGGATTGGGTTTCATGTATTTGAATAAATGCTTTGGCTCTATCTCTCACGTGGAAAGGCTGTTACATTCTGTGACTCACTACTATACCAACATATTTATAAGTCACCATATTGTATTGTTATTACAGTAATCCTGGGCAACTCACTTAACCGCATTTGCTTTAGTTCCCCATATTTAGAATGAACTGGAGAAGGAAATATTAGACCACTCCAGTATCTTAGCCTACATCCTGGGCCATCTAGATTTGTCTTGAGCTTTATCTGGCCACTGGAATCAGATGACTACAAAGGAGAAAGCGAGGCTGGTGACTTTTACTGTCCTCCATCACTTACATCCATTCCCTTGCACATCATGGCATCACCTCCATGATGCCATGGTCCTCTTTGAGAACAAAAGATGAACAATAACAACAACAACAACAACAACAACAACAACAACATGTTAGCTATAAAACCCAAAATACGAACACAACCAGTTGGATATGACTGAAAAAATGACTGAAAGTCTAAGGTAACTCTCTAAGTGTATGTTATAATCAGCTCTTACACTGCAATGAGGAATCTTTCCATATCAATATATTTAATGATTATATATGCGATACTTTAGCTAAAACATTTAAAAGAGGAGAAGGAGAGATAGGTTTTGAGGGTTAATAGAGATATCTGTTGTCCTTTACAGAAAGTCAGGAAGCCACACAAATATTTGAAAAATAAGAAAATGGCAGTTCATTAAAATTTATGAAATGCCAACTATTGGGCATAGTTTTATAGCAGAAAAATCATAATTAAGGACAATATCCTTGGGGCATAAAGTTTAGCTCAGGATAAAAAAAAAGGTGCTTAAGTGGATCAAACTAGAATTTCTCTATTTTAAAGAAGGAAGGAGGGGAAGATAAGAGTGGATGGGAAGTAAATGTGAAATTATTTTGAAGTCATAGATACTGGACTGGGAAATTGAACAGTGTTATTCCTGGATGAAAAGGGGCATTTGAATAAGCCATACATCCGTATTCACCATGTTTGGAAATTTTAGTTTTTAGGCAGCACATTGTCTCACTGCAATTGTTCTTGGATACCCAACAAAGGAGGAAATGTTCTACTATTACATTTTATATAAAAGAGAAACCCAAATTGAAATTCCATTCCTTCTTCCTTGATGAATTTTCTAATCAACATACCCCAGTCATGACCTACTTAACTCTCAGGCAATTAGGGTTCCACCACTTTTGAGTTCTCTCTCTCTCTCTCTCTCTCTCTCTCTCTCTCTCTCTCTCTCTCTCTCTCTCTCTTTCTCTCTCCCCCCCTCATCTCTCTGTTTTTCATTTCTTTGTTTATTTTTTAATTTTATCCTTTCTGATTGCTGTTTATTCCTTAAAAGATAATTACTATATTGCTGTGTTCTGTAAAGGGTTTGACATAAGTTCTACATAACAGGAAAGATAATGCATCAGGTCCTTAAGAAAACGTACTTTAGGTGTTCTCTATTTGTGAATAAGTTCATGATGGTTTATATAAAGGATGGTTATATAATTCTTAATTGTTATAGTTGTACTTGTTGTTATAAATCTTGGGCAAAATAGGTAAAGTTATTAAATGATTCTTACACAGGCATTAAAACTCACAATTCGGATTGATGTCATTTAAACAAATATTAAGTAACTTTAAGATAGCACTGACCATGTGTCAGATATTGTCTTAAGTACTATAGACATATTCTCCCATTTAATCATTACAACAACCTTGAAATTAGGTACTATTGTTTTCCTCATTTTAAAAAGGAGGAAAAAGGAGGTGGCTAGGTGGCATAGTTTATAGAGCACCAGCCTTAGTGTCAGGAGGACCTGAGTTCAAATACAGCCACAAACATTTAACACATACAAGCAGTATGACCTTGGGCAAGTCACTTAACTTCAATTACACTGTCTTCCCTCCTCCAAAAAGAAAAAAAAATAAGAGGAAAGTGAGGTTAAATAAATTTTTCGCGGTCACAAAGCCTGTAATTAACTGAAGCTTTATTTGAACTCAGGTTTTCTTTATGCCACATTTAGCACTCTCTCATTTGACTTCCTCTATAACATAGTAGTGCTAAAATGAATTTTTTGTTAATACATACATTACCTTGAATTTATAGACTATATACTTAAATACATTCTATCATTATATTTGAAGAAAGGAGATGGGCTGACTAAGGAGTTAGTGGGTTCTCCTTCACTTAAGGGTTGTGAATGAGCTCCATTCTGTGGAATGGACATTTGTTAAAACAAAGATTATAGGAGATTGTGTGAATCAATAATCCGTAAATATATTTAGACCATTCTCTTAAGCTTCTTTCATGCTTCATGACTTTCTCTAAGAGTAAAGGATTTGACAGAAAGTTCTGACTATGAAACTAATCCTATTATCATCTCTATAATAATTTTTTTTAAAGCAATTGGGGTTAAGTAACTTGCTCAAGGTTACACGGCTAGTCATTATTTATGTGTGGGTGCTCATTTTCTGAGGCCGGATTTGATCTTGGGCCATCCCAACTCCGAGGTCGGCGCTCTTACTCACTGCACCACCTAGCCGCCCCTTTAGGGCAATTGGGGTTAAGTAACTTGCCCAAGGTTACACGGCTAGGTTTTTGTTTGTGTGGATTAAGTGTCTGAGGCCGGCTCTGAACTCAGGTCCTTCTGACTCCAGGGCCGGCGCTCTATTCACTGCGCCACCTAGCCGCCCCTCTATAATAATTTTAAGAATGATAATTTTCTAATTCATACTTTGCCCTTACTGTTTGTCCCTCATTTTCTTTAAGTTTTGGTACATATTGTCCATCTCTAACTCTCTCCAACAGGAATCATGATGAACATTGACAAGAATCAGAGTGGAGCGGTTGTTTTGATCCTTCTTGGATTCTCTGATTACCCAGAACTCCAGGTGCCCCTCTTTCTACTGTTCCTCACCATCTATGCAGTCACAGTCTTGGGGAATGTGGGCATGATTGTGATAATCAAGATGAACCCCAAACTCCACACTCCCATGTATTTTTTCCTGAGTCACTTGTCTTTTGTGGATCTCTGTTACTCCAATATAATTACACCAAAACTGCTAGAAAACTTAGTTGTAGAAGACAGAAGTATCTCCATCAAAGCCTGCATCACACAGTTTTCCACTGGTGTAACCTGTGTGATGACAGAGATGGTCATATTGGCTGTGATGGCCTACGACCGCTTTGTTGCTATATGTTACCCTTTGCTGTATACAGTTTCCATGTCCTCAATTCGCTGTGCCCTGCTAGTCACTGTGGCATATTTTTGGGGTATAATTTCTTCCATTGGACTCACCTACTCACTTCTTATATTGTCATTTTGTGAGACCAAAATCATTGATAACTTTGTATGTGAATATTCTGTCTTTCTTTCTGCTTCCTGCTCTGATATACACTTCAGTGAGATAATGCTTTTTATCTTTGTAAATCTCAATGCATTTTGCACCCTGATCATTATCCTTACATCCTATCTTTTTATTTTTGTCACGATCCTCACAATGCATTCAGGCAGTGGACGATATAAAGCTTTCTCCACTTGTGCCTCCCACTTGACGGCTGTTACCATCTTTTATGGGACCATCCTCTTCCTCTATTCTATTCCCAATTCCAAAAACTCATGGCTTGTAGTCAAAGTGGGATCTGTTTTTTATACTGTAGTAGTTCCTATGCTAAATCCCTTTATATACAGTCTAAGGAACAATGATGTAAAAGAAACTTTTAGGAAAATAATGGATCTCAAAATCATTTCTCAAGATCATTAAATGGATTCTATGACTACTGGCTAAACCATTCTGTTGGAATTCATGGTGATTTTTAATTATTTCTCTGAATCCTATTCAATTACTCTCTTCTCTTGTAGTCACACCTATAGTTTCTACAACCAGGTGAAGTGTAGTCAGATAATTTAGGATTACGAAACAAGAATGTTTGAAATTAAAAAAAAAAAAAGTCATTGCCAGAACATCATTATAATTTACTCCATGAGTAGAAACAAACTGAGACTCTTTCATTAAAGTTCCTTGACAATTTGTTGTAAAAATAAATCTCCTGATTCTACAAATGTGAATGCCTGTTTTCTTATTTTTCTTTTTTATGTCAATCTTCATATTTCTATTACTTTGTAGAATAAAATGGAACAATAATCTAACCAGTGAGATAATAGGAAGATCAGATGGCTTTTGGAGGTTTGCCAGATACAAAGAGCTTGATGAGTGAACACATTCACTGATTGAAGAGAATAAAAGTCACTCTCACCTCAAGCAACTCAATGATATAATAGAATTCTTATAAACACAAGTTCATTCCTACAAAGTGCTTAGTAGAGTTCTTTTAATATAGTGAAGGTTTAGTAAGTATTAGTTTATTAATATATTGATAGTGTGAAGACAAAGGTTAATGACAATTCTCTTTTGACATGACCAACTCTGTCATAGTAATTAGCTTCCAATTTATTTTTGTTTTTAAGTAATGCAAGAAATGAAGTATTTCTGTAACATAGTATAATAAAAAGATGATTGCCCATGAAACTGGTAATCTATTATGCACAACTTGCTATTTCTTTTAAACATATATTCAATTACCATGTACATTTATTTTTTCCTGCTTTTCCCTCTACCTTCCCTGCCCTAGAAAAGGCTACCATGAGATGCAAATATATACATATATGTACATACATTTGTGCATACAAACATGTATATATATATGTATGTGTATATGTATATATATATGTGGTTATTGTGAAATCATTTTATTCATATTTCTAGTTACCAGTTCTTCCTCTGAATATACATAGTTTCAAATTTTTTATGTCCTGTGCTGTATGTTTGGTTATTTATATTAATCAACAGTACTTAGTCTAAATGTGGTAATTAAAATGATATTGATATTACTGAATACAATGTTTTCTTGATACTGGACATTTCATTTTTCTTTATTTTATGCAACTCTATCCATGGCAGAACAACAAATCCATCAACCTAAGATTCTCCTCCAGAGTTAACACTGTCCAGTGGCAATCCCAAAGTGAAGAGGACTGGTGATGGCCCGGGATTTACCTGTGACCTTAGCTCAATGATAAGAATAATTTGAAGCAATTAATACATTTTAATACCAGTCGACATTAACATTAACTATAGGAAAATGAATAAATTTAGAAAATATCTGTACAAAAACCAAATAATGCAACAGTAGTTTCCTTGTGTTAAAGGCTGCTATAGAAAAGTTAATATTATTTTCATCATATAAGTGGAAGAGATTTGTAATCATCTAATTTCACCTTCTTTTAAACACCATTTCATAGAGCATTAGTGTACTAAAAATATAATGCAATATAACATAACATGATATGATATGATATCATATCATATCATATCATATAACATAATACAATACAATATAATACAATATAACATACAATATGATATAATATATGATATGATATTATATAATATGATATAATATAATATAATGTAATATAATATAATGTAATATAATATAATATTAGTCACAGAATCCCTCTGCTTGAATGGGAGAATCCCACACTCTTATTTACTATGGCAACATATCAAGCACAATAGTCAGATGAGTGCCTCACCACCAGGAAGGACATAAATAAATATTAGAGTATGTACCACATGGTGATGATCTACTTGAAGAACAACTTCTAATTCTTGCCAAATGAGGATTAGTGAAAGAATTTTGGTATGGGTTTGCTCAAAAAGGCTTAAAGCCCTTGCCAACTGCCATCATGTAACTGAAGGGCTAATAAATCAAATAATCAATAAGTTATTACTTTTTATCTACTTGGCAGCAGGTTCTTTGTTAGGTATTTGTTTTACTAAAACTCACAAAAATATTCTATGCCTTTACAGATGTTGCATTCTCTCTTAGAAACCACATTGGAAACATGTTCGAGACAACAAATACATATATATGTCTATATATATAGACATATATATATATATATATATATATATCATAAGTACTAGATTTGTGAAAAATCCTTTTGTGGAGGGAAGGTGGCATTTGAGGAAAATAGAGCTCTTCAGATGACAATTTGAAAAGAGATGGCATTATGGCAGTGTTGGACAAGCTATGCAAAGGCTCTGAGGTGGGTAATAAAGAGATATTTGAGAGAAGTAGCCATTAGATAAATTTCTCTAAGCTATAGAATTCATGAAGGTGAATAATATATAGTTTTCCTAGAAAGCAGGTTTGAGTTGCAATGTGAAGGTGTTTAAATTAAAACCAGAACTGTTTTTATTTTGCTTTGTTTTTGATCCTGAAGATAATAAAGAATGACTAGAATTATGGGTTAAAATCTCACATGATAGGATTGTGCTTGAGGAAAATACTACAGGAATTACAGAAGTGATTGGCCCCAGACAGCAAGACAAAAGGCAATGGCTAGAAAATGCAAGTAAGAAACTTGAGAATTCAGGAACATTTTAGTCTCATCTTAAGTAGAGCTATCCAGGTCAAATGAGTTTCCCTTAAACCTCATCAGTTCACCTTTATTGAAGGTATTCATCCAAAAATCTAAGTGACCAATTATCTATCTCCTGTAGATAGATGATTTTAAATTTAGGATTGTAATATATAGCCATTGAAATCTAGTTTTAAAATTCTGTAATTTTCTTTTTTTTTTCTTTTTGGAGGGCAATTGAGGTTAAGTGACTTGTCCAAAGTCACACGGCTAGTAATTGTGTCAAATATATGAGGCCAGATTTGAACTCAGGTCCTCCTGACTCCAGGGCCGGTGCTCTATTCACTAGGCCACCTATTCACCCCTGTAACTTTTTTTAGCAGGATCAATGGTGAGTGAAGTGAGTAATGCAGTCATAATCATCCTCTTAGGATTCTCTAATTACCCAGATCTCCAAGTCCCACTTTTCTTTCTATTTTTGTTTATCTATGTGAATTTTGGGCATTATTATGATCATCAGGAACAACCCCAAACTCCACAGTCCCTTTTACTTTTTCCTCAATCACTTGCATGTTTTTATTTCTTTTATTCCACTGGAATTAAACCCAAACTCTCAGAAAACCATGACTAGGGAATTTGTGTGAGGAATAACATCTTTCCTTATATTAACCTACTCTCTTATTTCATTGTATTTTGTATGTGTGTATATGTATGTATGTGTGTGTGACTAATAGCATCACTAATAATTTTCTCTGTGACTATCCTATAGTCCTCTCTGCCTCCTGCTCAGAAAGACACTAAAGTGAAATGAAACTTTTTATCCTTGCTAATTGTAATGACTTGAGCACCCTCATAACCATCCTCACATACTATATTTTAATTTTTGTCACCATCATAAAGATGCAATCAACAAGTGGGAGGAAGAAAGTCTCCTCTACGTGTGCCTCTCACCTGATTGTCATCTCCATCTTCTATGGGCCCCTTATCTTTCTCTATTGTGTCCCCAGTTCTAAAATTTCATGGCTCATACTCAGTGTCATCTTGTTTTTACAAATTAGTCATTCCCATGTTGAAGCCCCTAATGCACAGTCTGAGGATCAAAGATGTGCAAGAAACTGTCAGAAAACTAATGGACATCAAATTTTTTTCTAAAATCGTTTCTTGCTTATGTGGGTCTGAGATAAACTTATTGGTGACTCCAAAATCTGTGAAAGCCTCTAATTTGCAGAAAATGCCTATTTTACATTTGGAAAAAGAGTTTAAATATAAGGGGATCTCTATAAACCAATGAAATTCTAGATCTGGAAAAAAGAGACATAGATGGACAAAGATAGAAAGAGGGAAAGAGATAGACATAGCTATTAAAAGGGAGAGAAAGAGGCAAATAATCAGGGATGGCAAAATCTCTGTCTCTGTCTTTATCTCTGGTTCTGTCTCTGTCTCTCTGTCTCTGTCTCTCTCTGTCTCTCTGTCTCTCTCTCTCTCTCTCTGTCTCTCTCTCTCTGTCTCTGTCTCTCTCTCTCTCTCTGTCTCTCTCTCTCTCTCTGTCTCTCTCTGTCTCTCTCTGTCTCTGTCTCTCTCTCTCTCTCTCTCTCTCTCTCTCTCTCTCCTTCTCTTCCTTTCTCTTTAATTAAATTTTTCATGCTCCTTCATTACTATTGCACTCTGAGATTATCTTTCATTTGTAATACATACTATAATATGTGTGTGCATGTGTGTGTGTGTGTGTGTGTGTGTGTGTGTGTGTGTGTGAGAGAGAGAGAGAGAGAGAGAGAGAGAGAGAGAGAGAGAGAGAGAGAGAGAGACAGGTGTCACAGTGTATAGAGTAAT
>WOXC01005364.1:0-63795 GCA_011680675.1 Gymnobelideus leadbeateri | reverse complement strand
TTTATTTTTTTAGCAGTAGGCCTTTATATCTGCCCTCATTGATTTTAATGGGGGAAAACATAATCATGCCATTTCCACAAAGAGAAGGCAAAGCATTTGATATGCAATGATTGTATTTAAGACAACTACCGAAGAGCAAGCTTTGACAGAACAGAATTTGTGGATATTCCCTTTTTTTAGAGAGTTATGCCCAGATATACCTTTTCTAGCCAACATTCTTGCAATAGTCTATCTGAAAAAAGGTAAAAACCTTAATTTCTCATAAGTCTTTTGAAATACTTGAATTCAAAGCACTGTGGTACACAGAGTTGCTACAACCCTCCACATCTTTAGTCAGTCTGCTGCAGCTTTGCTTTTACTTTTTTTGAAAAAGGCCTTTATATCTGCTCTCATTGATTTCAATGGGGGAAAACTTAATGATGCCATTTCCACGAAAAGAAGCCAAAGCATTTGAAATGTAATGCTGGGGTTTAAGAAAACTAGCTAAGAGAAAGCTGTGACAGAAAAGAACTTCAGGGTAATCCCTGTACCTCAAGATTTATGCTCAGATATACCTTTTCTACCAAACATACTTGTAACAGTCTGTTTGAAAAAAGTATAAATATGAATTTCTCAGTAGTCTTTTGAAATACTTGCATTTAAATCACTGTGGTACACAGAGTTGCTATAATCCTCCACATCTTTAGTCAGACTGCTGAAGCTATGCTTTTACAATTTTAGCAAAAGGCCTTTTTATCTGTGCTCATTGGTTTCAATGTGGGGAAACCTAATGATGCCATTTCCAGGAAAAGAAGCCAAAGCACATGATATGTAATGACTACATTTAAGACAACTAGCTAAGAGAAAGCTTTGAAAGAAAAGAGCTTCCAGGTAACATCTGTTCCTGGAGAGTTATACTCAGAAATAACTTTTCTACCAAACATGCTTGTAACAGTCTATCTGAAAAAAGGTAAAAACATGAATTTCTCAGAAGTCGTTTGAAAGTCTTGAATTCAAAGCACTGTTATACTCAGAGTTCCTTTAAACCTCCACATCTTTACTAAGAATGCTGCAGGTTTGCCTTTACTTTTATAGCAAAAGGCCTTTATATATGCCCTCATTGGTTTCAATGGGAGAATCCCTAATGATGCTATTTCCAAGAAAAGAAGCCAAAGCATGTGATATGTAATGCCTACATTTGAGACAACTAGCTTAGAGAAAGCTTGAAAGAAAAGAATTTCCAGGTAATCCCTCTTCCTAGAGAGTTATGCTCAGATATACCTTTTCTAGCAAACATGCTTGTAACAGTCTATCTGAAAAAAGATAAAAACATGAATTTCTCAGAAGTCTTTTGAAATACTTGAATTCAACTCACTGTTGTACACAGAGTTGCTTTAACCCTCCACATCTTTAGTCAGACTGCTGCAGCTTTCCTTTTTCTTTTGTAGCAAAAGTCATTTATATCTACCCTCATTGGTTTCAATGGGCAAAACATAATGATACCATTTCCATGAAAAGAATCCAAAGCATTTGATAAGTAATGCCTGCATTTAAGACAACTAGCTAAAAGAAAGTTGTTCCAGAAAAGAACTTCCGAGAAATCCCTTTTTCTAGAGAGTTATGCACAGATATACCTTTTCTAACAAATCTGCTTGTAACAGTCTATCTGAAAAAAGGTAAAAACCTGAATTTCTCTGAAGTCTTTTAACATACTTGAATTCAAAGCACTGTTAACACAGAGTTGATTTAGTCCTGGACATCTTTAGTCAGACTGCTGAAGCTTTGCTTTTACTTTTTTAGAAAAAGGCATTTATACCTGCCCTCATTTGTTTCAGTGGGGGAAAACCTGATGATGCCATTTCCATGAAAAGAAGCCAAAGCATTTGAAATGTAACACCTGTGTTTAAGAAAACAAGGTAAGAGAAAGCTGGATGGAAAAGATTTTCCGGGTAATCCCTGTTCTAAGAGATTTATGCTCAGATATACCTTTTCTACCAAACATGGTTGTAACAGTCTATCTGAAAAAGGTAAAAATATGAATTTCTCAGAATTCTTTTGAAAGACTTCCATTCAAAGCACTGTGGTACACAGAGTTGGTATAACCCTCCACATGTTTAGTCAGACTGCTGAAGCTTTGCCTTTACTTTTGTAGCAAAAGTACTTTATATTTACCCTTTCTGGTTTCAAAGGGGGAAAAGCTATTCATGCCATTTCCATGAAAAGAAGGCAAAGCATATGATATGAAATGCCTGTATTTAAGATAAGTCGCTAAGAGAAAGCTTTGACAGAACGAAGTTCCCGAAAATCCGTGTTTCTAGAGAGTTATGCTCAGATATACCTTTTCTACTAAACATGTTTTAACAGTCTATCTGAAAAAAGGTAAAAACCTGAATTTCTCAGAAGTCTCCAGATGTACTTGAATTCAAAGCACTGTTGTACACAGAGTTGCTTTTACCCTCTACATCTTTAGTCAGACTGCTGAACCTTTCTTTGACTTTTTTTAGCAGAAAGCCTTTTTATCTGTCCTGATTGATTTCAAAGGGAGAAAACATAATTATGCCATTTCCACGAAAAGAAGGCAAAGCATTTGATATGCAATGCCTGCATTTAATACAACTAGCTAAGAGAAAGCTGGAGAGAAAAGAACTTCTAGGTAATCCCTCTTCCTAGAGAGTTATGCTCTGGTATACCTTTTCTACCTAGCACACTTATAAATGTCTATCTGAAAAAAGGTAAAAACATGAATTTCTCTGAAGTCTTTTTAAATTCTAGAATTCAAAGAACTGTTTTATACAAAATTGCTTTAACCCTCCACATCTTTAGTTAGACTGTTCCAGCTTTCCTTTGCTTTCTTAGCAAAAGGCCTTTATATCTGCCCTCATTGTTTTCTATGGGGGAAAATTTAATGATGCCATTTCCAGGATAAGAAGCCAAAGCATTTGAAATGTAATGCCGGTGTTTAAGACAAGTAGCTATGAGAAAGCTGTGACAGCAAAGAACATCCGGGTAATCCCTGTTTCTAGAGAGTAATACTCAGATATAACTTTTCTACCAAACATGCTTGTAACAGTCTATGTGAAAAAAGGTAAAAACATGAATATCTGAGAAGTCTTTTGAAATTCTTGAAGTAAAAGCACTGTTGTACACAGACCACCCACATCTTTAGTAAAAGTGCTGCAGCTTTGACTTTACTTTTTTAGCAAAAGACCTTTATATCTGCCCTCATTGGTTTCTATGGGAGAAAACCTAATGATACCATTTCCAAGAAAAGAAGCCAAAGCATGTGATATGTAATGCCTTCGTTTAAAGCAACTGGCTAAGAGAGAGCTGTGACAGAAAAGAACTTCTGGGTAATCCATGTTTCTACAGAATTATGATCAGATACACCTTTTCTACGAGACATGCTTGTAACATTCTATGTGAAGAAAGGTCTAACCCTGAATTTCTTTGAAGCCTTTTAAAATACTTGAATTCAAAGCACTGTTGTACACAGTGTTGCTTTATCCCTCCACATCTTTAGTCAGACTGCTGTAGCTTTGCTTTTACTTTTGTAGCAAAAGGTCTTTATATCTGCCCTCAATGTTTTCAATGGGGGGAAATCTAATCATGCCATTTCCACAAAAAGAAGGCAAAGCATTTGACATACAATGCATGTATTTAAGAAAACTAGCTGAGAAAAAGCTTTGACAGAAATGAATTTCCGGATAATCCCTGTTTCTCGAGAGTTATGTCCAGATATACTTTTTCTACACAGCATTCTCGTAAATCTATCTGAAAAAAGGTATAAACCTATATTTCTCAGTACTCTTTCGAAATATTTGAATTCAAAGCACTGTGGTACACATAGTTGCTTTTACCCTCCACATTTTATTCATAATGCTACAGCTTTGCTTTTATTTTTTTTTTTTTTGCAAAAGGCCTTTATATCTGCCCTCTTTGGTCTCAATGGGGGAAAACCTAAAGATAAAATTTCCACGAAAATAAGCCAATGCATTTGAAATGTAATGCCTGAGTTTAAGAAAAAAAGCTAAGAGAAAGCTGTGACAGAAACGAACTTCTGGGTAATCTTTGTTTCTAGAGAGTTATGCTCAGATATACCTATTCTACCAAGTACGCTTGTAACAGACTATCTGAAAAAAAGATCAAAACCTGAATTTCTCGGAAGTATTTTAAAATACTTGAATTCAAAGCACTGTTTTACACAGAGTTGCTTTAATCCTCGACATCTTTAGTCAGACTGCTGAAGCTTTGCTTTTACTTTTTAAGCAAAATGCCTCTACATCTGACCTAATTGGTTTCAAGGGGGAAAACCAAAAAACCGAATGATGCCATTTCCATGAAGAGAAGGTAAAGCATATGTTATATGCCTGCGTTTAAGACAAGTAGCTAAGAGAAAGCTGTGACAGAAGAAAACTTCCGGGTATTCCCTATTTCTAGACAGTTATGCTCAGATATAACTTTTCTACCAAATATGCTTGCAACAGTCTATCTGAACAAAGGTAAAAACATGAATTTCTCAGAAGTCTTTTGAAATTCTTGAATTCAAAGCACTGTTATGCTCACAGTTGCTTTAACCTTTCATATCTTTAGTAAGACTATTGCAGCTTTATTTTTACATTTTTAGCAAATGGCCTTTTCATCTGTGCTCATTGGTTTCAATGGGGGAAAACCTAATGATGGCATTTCCAGGAAAAGAAGCCAAAGCATGTGATATGTAATGCCTACGTTTAAGACAACTAGATAAAAGAAAGCTGTAACAGAAAAGATCTTCCAGGTAATACCTGTTCCTAGAGAGTTATACTCAGATATACCTTTTATACCAAACATGCTTGTAACAGTCTATCTGAAAAAAGGTAAAAACATGAATTTCTCAAAAGTCTTTTGAAATTCTTGAATTCAAAGCACTGTTATACTCAGAGTTGCTTTACCCCTCCACACCTTTACTATGACTGCTGCAGGTTTTCCTTTACTTTTGTAGGAAAAGGCCTTTATATCTGCCCTCATTGGTTAAAATGGGGCAAAAACCCATCATGTCATTTCGATGAAAAGAAGGTAAAGCATTTGATATGCAATGCCTCTATTTAAGACAACTAGCTAAGAGAAAGTTTTGACAGACACGAACTTCCGGATAATCCCTGTTTCTAGAGAGTTATGCCGAGATAGACGTTTTCTACCCAAAATTCTTGTAACAGTCAATCGGAAAAAAGGTAAAAACCTAAATTTCTCAGCAGTCTTTTCAAATACTTGAATTCAAAGCTCTGTGGTACACCACTAGATGGACGCAGGTATGCTTGCTTCCCTCAAGGTGTGGGGTGATCTGGCTTACCAAGGAGAAATTCATCCAGAGAAATCCTTTCCGGGATGGTTTCCCTAGCCCAGATTGCTAGAAGCTGCTGGAATGTCACTTTAGACCCCTTCCCCAGGAGGAGGTGTGAACTCCCAGCCCACCTCCTCCTTAAATAGCCACCAATCCAAGGTGCGTTCCACGAGCCAGAGGAGGTGCCAGTAATTGGTCCTTGGGAAGGCAGCTCTAAAAGGGTCTGAGTGCTTCCTTGCTGGCCCTGTATCTCGGTCCCCAAGAGATCACTGGCCTCCATGTCTTGATTTTCCTGCTTCAACGACAAAGAAGGGATGGGAATAGAAGACGCATCTGTTTTTTTTTTTTTTATTTATTATTTTTTTTTTTTTTGCTCTTGAGTGTCCACAAGTACAGAAAGCCGCTTCGGCCCATAATCTGAACGCCTTGTTTGGGTTATTGCTGGCTACCCTGTAATCTGTCGGGACTAATCTCCTGTGTGTGCCTGCACAGAGCGTGCTCAAGCCGAAGGGCGTGCTGGGAACCCCCTTTGCATTCGGGGGCACTGAGCCATTTGCGTGTTTGCCGGGTCGCCTCTGCGAATTGCTGAATAAGCCTTCCCCCGGGATGCCTCGGATTAGGATCAAGGGGGGCGTTTGGACGAAGGCGGAGGATGAAATTCTCAAAGCAGCGGTAATGAAATATGGAGAGGACCGATGGTCTCGGATTGCTTCCCTGCTGCATAGGAAATCAGCAAAGCAGTGCAAGGCCAGATGGTATGAATGGCTGGACCCAAGCATTAAAAAAACGGAATGGGCTAGGGAGGAGGAAGACGAGCTCTTGCACCTGGTCAAACTGATGCCGACCCAGTGGAGAATCATTGCCGCAGTTATTGGGAGGACAGCTGCACAGTGCTTGGAGCATTATTCATTTCTCCTGGATAAAGCTGCCCAACGAGACGAGGAAGAAGAGGCAGCACACGATCCACTACAACTTGAACCTGGAGAGATTGAGCCCAATCCAGAAACAAAGCCAGCCAGACCCGATGCAACTCATATGGATGAGGATGAACTTGAAATGCTCGCAGAAGCTAGAGCTCGTCTGGCAAACACGTGCGGAAAAAAAGGCCAAGAGGAAAGCAAGAGAGAAACAGCTGCAAGAAGCAAGACGCCTTGCTGCCCTCCAGAAGAGAAGAGAGCTTCGAGCAGCTGGCATAGACATTCAGAACAGACGGAAAAAGAAGAGAGGAGTAGGTTATAACGCAGAAACGCCATTGGGAAAAAAAAACCTGCTCCAGATTTTGATGACACATCTGAAGAATATCATCAGGCACTTGACTGTGACTTTAAGAAGCTAAGACAACAAGACCTTGAGGGAGAGTTAAGATCTGAAAAGCAAAATAGAGATAGGAAGAAAGAAAAACAACATTTGAAAAGGAAAAGGGAGTCTGATTTACCATCGACTCCTCTTCAAACCAGTGGAGTTTCAGAATGGACTAGAAAGAAACGCAAATTAGTACTTCCTGCGCCTCAGATTTCAGAGGCAGACCTTCAGGAAGTTGTCAAAGTTGGTGCAGCCAGTGAAATTGCCCGTCAGACAGCAGAGGAATCTTGCTTCGTGAATTCTGCTTCTAGTCCTCTTTTGTCTGAGGGTAATGTAAGCACCAATCGTGGTGCTGCGAGGACACCCAGGACTCGAGCTGCCCAAGATCAAATTCCGCCAGAAGGACACAATTTGATAGCTCTGACCCAGGTGGACAGCCGGCTGAAAGGTGGTTCTAAGACACCATTGAGGGGTCACCCCAGAGACGTCACTCTCATGCCAAGACAGATCATCCAGACTCCAAACACAGTCTTGTCTAGCCCATTGAGGACTCCTTCTCATGGAGCTGAAGGGGTGACTCCTCCAGCTGGAATGACCCCGAAACCAGTTGTAGGCGCTACCCCAGGCAGAACCCCGCTAAGGGACAAACTAAACATAAATCCTGAAGAGGGATTGGCAGATGATAATGAACCTTTGTATGTGAAGCAGATGGAGAGAGAATCTCATGAGCATCTCGGTTTATGGCTGAGGGACCTTGCTGCTCCTAAGAATGACTTTGAGATTGTCCTACCAGAAAATACTGAGAAGGGAGAAGAAGAGCGTGAGATTGATGAAACTTCTGTAGAAGATGCTGCTGATGGAGATGCTCAGAAACAGACTATATGAGATGCAGAATGTGTGTGGGTATTAAAACGAATGCACTAAGGTGTTCAACCGCACCTGCCAAGAGCTTCAGAGGCCAACGAAACGCTCCAAAGACCTTTCGCTGTAGAAGCACCACTAACAGACCTACAGGAAAGTGAAGAACTCATCCAAAAAGAGATGCTTGCAATGCTTCGTTATGATCTTCTGCATGATCCTTATGGAGAAGAAGCTGGAAGTACAAAGGGGGCAACTCTAGGATTTGCAAGTCAGAGTCCTGAGCAGGTAACTTACCTGGAACACAAGCCCTATGAGGAATTCTCCAAAGATGAGCTGAAGAAGGCTCAAGACCTCGTGACACAGGAGATGGAAGTAGTCAAACGAGGATGGAGCCACGGAGAGCTGGCAAATGAAGCTTATAGCCAGGTGTGGGAAGAATGTGACAGTCAAGTTTTGTATCTTTCTCGGCAGAGTGGATACATGCCAGCCAACTTGGCTAGCCAAAAGGACAGGATTGAATCGCTTGAAAGGAGACTTGACCAAAAGAGAGATCACACGGCCACAGAGGCTAAGACTGGTGCCAAAATGCAAAAGATGAAAGTTTTGCTTGGTGTCTACCAGTCTCAAGCAATGGGACTGATCAAGCTGTTGAATGATTTAAGGCACCACGTTGAGAAATCTCGCCTGAAGCTTCATGCTTTGGAGAAGCGAAATGAACATAAGGATTCAGTGATTCGAAGGAGCCTGGAGTATCTACAAGAAGACATCTGGCTACAGCAAGCAAGGAAAGGGAGCTTCGGCGAAGATATGCAGATTTGCTGTTGGAGAAAGAGACTCTCAAGTCAACATGCTGAACCATCATTTGCATTTAGTTATAGACAGAGTTAGGGTTTTATCCCAAAGAGATCATAGATGTGGGAGGAAGACCCATATGTACAAAAATTTTTTTAGCAGCCCTTTTTGTGGTTGCAAAGAATTGGAAACTAAAGGGGTGCCCATTAATCGGGGAATGGATAAACAAGTTGTGGTATATGAATGTAATAGAATATTATTGTGCTATAAGAAATGAAGTGGTGACCGATTTCGTAATTACCTGGAGAGACTTATACAGACTGATGCTGAGCGAGAAGAGTACAATCAGAAGAAATCTGTATACAATCACAGATATACCATATCTGTGATGACCACCTATGACAGACTGGACTCTTTTCAGCAATGCAGTGATATAAGTTCATCCCGAAAGACTCAAGAAAGTGAGAAATGCGCCATCCAGAGATATAATTAGAAAGAACTGAGCCTGAACCCTGATGGAAGGAAACTAAATGATCTTGTTCTTTTCATTGGTTGGTTTTATTTCTTCCTTACCATCTTTCATCCCACCTAGCACAATACACCTTTGTAATTGGTATAATGTCTAATATGAATGCATTTGCAGATCATATACTGGACTATATGTTGTCGTGTGCGGAGGGGGGAGGGAAGTAAAGGAAATTTGGAAATCAAGGAACTATGGAATTGAATCTTGTTAACTGAAACTAAACTAATAAATTAATTTAAAATAAAAGAAAAAAGAAATACTTGAATTCTAAGCACTGTTGTAAACACAGTACCTGTAACCCTCCACAGTTTTATTCAGACTACTCAAGGTTTGCTTTTACTGTTTTAGAAAAGGATTTTATATTTGCCTACCTTGGTTTCAAATGGTGAAAACCTAATGATGCCATTTTTAACAAAAGAAGACCAAGCAATTGAGATGTAATGGCTGTGTTTAAGACCTCTAGCTAAGAGAAACTTTCCCAGAAAATATGTTACGTGTAATGCCTGTTTCTATACTGTTTTGTTCAGATATACCTTCTCTACCAAACATGCTCAGAAAAGGCTATCTAAAAAAAAGGTGAAAACCTGAATTTCTCAGAAGTCCTTTGAAATATTGAATCCTAAACACTGTTGTACACACAGTTCCTTTAACCCTCCACAACTTGAGTCATACTGCTTTAGCTTTGAATTTACTGTTTTATCAAAAGGCCTTTATATCTACCCACATTAGTTTCTATGGGAGATCTCTTAATAATGCCATTACCACCAAAAGAAGATCAAGCGATAAAGATGTAATGGCCATGTTTAGGACAAGTCGCTAAGCGAAAGCTGTCACAAAAAAGAACTTCGGGTAATCCCTGTTTCCAGAGACTTATGCTCAGATATACCTACTCTACAAAACATGCTCAGAATAGGCTATCTGAAATAAAGATGAAAACCTGAATTTCTCAGAAATCCAATTGAGAAGTAGTGGTTGTGTTTAAGATAGCTACTTATGAAAACCATTCACAGGAAAGAACTCACATGTACTGCCTATTTCTACAGAGTTATGGTCAGATATACCTTCTCTACCAAACATGCTCAGATTAGGCGATCAGAAAAAAAAAGGTAGAAAACTGAATTTCTCAGAAGTCCTTTGAAATACTAGAATTCTAAGCACTGTTGAACAGACAGTTCCTGTAACACTCCACATCTTTAGTCAGACTGCTGAAATTTTGTTTTTTCTGTTTTAGCAAAAGGGCTTTATACCTGCCTGCAATTGTTTCAGTGGGAGAACACCTATTGATGCTGTTTCCAACTAAAGAAGACCAAGTAATTGAGATGTAATGGCTGTGTTGAAGACCTCTAGCTAAGAGAATTTTTCCCAGAAAAGAAGTTACATGTACTGTCTGTTTCTACAGTGTTATGGTCAGATATACCTTCTCTACCAAAACTGCTCAGAATAGGCTAACTGAAAAAAAAGGGGAAAACCTGAATTTCTCATAAATCTTTTGAAATACTTGAATTCTAAGGAGAGTTGTACACAGAGTCCGTTTAAACCTCCACATCTTGAGTCAGACTGCTGAAGCTTTGAATTTACTGTTTTATCAAAAGTCCTTTATATCTACCCACATTACTTTCAATGGGACATCTCTTAATAATGCCATTTCCACCAAAAGAAGATCAAGCGATTATGATGTAATGGCTATGTTTGAGACAAGTCGCTAAGAGAAAGCTGTCACAGAAGAGAACTTCGGGTAACCCCTGTTTCCACAGAGTTATACTCAGATATACCTTCCCTACCAAATATGCTCAGAATAGGCTATCTGAAAAAAAAGGTGAATACATGAATTTCTCAGAAGTCCTTTGAAATACTAGAATTGTAAGGACTGTTCTACTCAGAGTTCCTTTAACCCTGCACATCTTTAGTCAGACTGCTGAAGCTTCGCTTTTTGTGTTTTAGCCAAAGGGCTTTGTACCTACCTACACTGGTTTCAAAGGGAGAAAAAACTAATGATGCCCTTTCCATCAAAGAAGCCCAAGCAATTGAGATGTAACGGCTGTGTTTAAGACCTCTAGCTTAGAGAGTCTTTCACAGAAAAGACTTTACATGTAATGCCTGTTTCCACAGAGTTATGCTCAGATATACCTTCTCTACCAAACATACTCAGAATAGGCTATCTGAAAAAAAGGTGAAAACCTGAATTTCTAAGAAGTCCTTTGAAATACTTGAATTCTAAGCACTGTTCTACACAGCGTTCTTTTAACCTCCACAACTTGAGTCAGACTGCTGAAGTTTGGAATTTTTCTCTTTTATGAAAAGACCTTTATATCTACCCACATTGGTTTCAATGGGAGATCTCTTAATAATGCCATTTCCACCAAAAGTAGATCAAGTGATTAAAATGCAATGGCTATGTTTGAGACAACTCACTAAGAGAAAGCTGTCATAGAAAAGAACTTCAGGTAATCCCTGTTTCCATAGTGTTATGCTCTGATATACCTTCTCTACCAAACATGCTCAGAATAGGCTATCTGAAAATAAGGTGAAAACATGAATTTCTCAGAAGTCCAATTGAGAAGTAGTGGTTGTGTTTAAGATAACTACTTATGAAAACCATTCACAGGAAAGAACTCACATTTACTGCCTGTTTCTACAGAGTTATGGTCAGATATACCTTGTCTACCAAACATGCTCAGATTAGGCGATCAAAAAAAAAAAGGTAGAAAACTGAATTTCTCAGAAGTCCTTTGAAATACTAGAATTCTAAGCACTGTTGTACAGACAGTTCCTGTAACCCTCCACATCTTTAGTCAGACTGCTGAAATTTTGTTTTTTTCTGTTTTAGCAAAAGGGCTTTATACCTGCCTACAACTGTTTCAATGGGAGAACAAATATTGATGCTGTTTCCAACAAAAGAAGACCAAGTAATTGAGATGTAATGGCTGTGTTGAAGACCTCTAGCTAAGAGAATCTTTCCCAGAAAAGAAGTTACATGTACTGTCTGTTTCTACAGAGTTATGATCAGATATACCTTCTCTACCAAACCTGCTCAGAATAGGCTAACTGAAAAAAAAGAGGAAAACCTGAATTTCTCACAAATCTTTTGAAATACTTGAATTCTAAGGACTGTTGTACACAGAGTTCCTTTAACCCTCCACATCTTGAGTCAGACTGCTGAAGCTTTGAATTTACTGTTATAGCAAAAGGCCTTTATATCTACCCACATTGCTTTCAATGGGACATCTCTTAATAATGCCATTTCCACCAAAAGAAGATCAAGCAATTAAGATGTAATGGCTATGTTTGAGACAAGTTGCTAAGAGAAAGCTGTCACAGAAGAGAACTTCGGGTAAGCCCTGTTTCCACAGAGTTAAGCTCAGATATACCTTCCCTACCAAATATGCTCAGAATAAGCTATCTGAAAAAAAAAAGGTGAATACATGAATTTCTCAGAAGTCCTTTAAAATACTAGAATTCTAAGGACTGTTGTACTCAGAGTTCCTTTAACCCTGCACATCTTTAGTCAGACTGCTGAAGCTTCACTTTTTGTGTTTTAGCCAAAGGGCTTTGTACCTACCCACATTGGTTTCAAAGGGAGAAACACTAATGATGCCATTTCCATCAAAGAAGCCCAAGCAATTGAGATGTAACGGCTGTGTTTAAGACCTCTAGCTTAGAGAGTCTTTCACAGAAAAGACTTTACATGTAATGCCTGTTTCCACAGAGTTATGCTCAGATATACCTTCTCTACCAAACATGCTCAGAATAGGATATCTGAAAACAAGGTGAAAACCTGAATTTCTAAGAAGTCCTTTGAAATACTTGAATTCTAAGCACTGTTCTACACAGAGTTCCTTTAACCCTCCACAACTTGAGTCAGACTGCTGAAGTTTGGAATTTTTCTCTTTTATCAAAAGGCCTTTATATCTACCCACATTGGTTTCAAAGGGAGATCTCTTAATAATGCCATTTCCACCAAAAGTAGATCAAGCGATTAAGATGTAATGGCTATTTTTGAGACAACTCACTAAGAGAAAGCTGTCACAGAAAAGAACTTCGGGTAATCCCTGTTTCCACAGAGTTATGCTCAGATATACCTTCTCTACCAAACAAGCTTAGAATAGAATATCTGAAAATAAGGTGAAAACATGAATTTCTCAGAAGTCCTTTGAAATACTTGAATTCTAAGCACTATTCTATACAGAGTTACTTCAATCCTCCACAACTTGAGTCAGAATGCTGAAGTTTGGAATTTTTCTGTTTTATCAAAAGGCCTTTATGTCTACCCACATTGGTTTCAATGGGAGATCTCTTATTAATGCCATTTCCACCAAAAGTAGATCAAGCGATTAAGATGTAATGGCTATGTTTGAGACAAGTCGCTAAGAGAAAGCTGTCACAGAAGAGAACTTCGGGTAACCCCTGTTTCCACAGAGTTATGCTCAGATATATCTTCTCTACCAAACATGCTCAGATTAGGCTATCTGAATATAAGGTGAAAACATGAATTTCTCAGAAGTCCAATTGAGAAGTAGTGGTTGTGTTTAAGATAACTATTTATGAAAACCATTCACAGGAAAGAACTCACATGTACTGCCTGTTTCTACAGAGTTATGGTCAGATATACCTTGTCTACCAAACATGCTCAGATTAGGCGATCAAAATTAAAGGTAGAAAACTGAATTTCTCAGAAGTCCTTTGAAATACTAGAATTCTAAGCACTGTTGTACAGACAGTTCCTGTAACCCTCCACATCTTTAGTCAGACTGCTGAAATTTTGTTTTTTCTGTTTTAGCAAAAGGGCTTTATACCTGCCTACAAATGTTTCAATGGGAGAACACCTATTGATGCTGTTTCCAACTAAAGAAGAGCAAGTAATTAAGATGTAATGGCTGTGTTGAAGACCTCTAGCTAAGAGAATATTTCCCAGAAAAGAAGTTACATGTACTGTCTGCTTCTACAGAGTTATGGTCAGATATACCTTCTCTACCAAACCTGCTCAGAATAGGCTAACTTAAAAAAAAGGGGAAAACCTGAATTTCTCAAAAATATTTTGAAATACTTGAATTCTAAGGACTGTTGTACACAGAGTTCCTTTAAACCTCCACATTTGAGTCAGACTTCTGAAGCTTTGCTTTTACTTTTTTAGCAAAAGACCTTTGTATCTCCCCTCATTGGTTTCAATGGTAGAAAACCTAATGATGCCATTTCCAGGAAAAGAATCCAAAGTATTTGATGTGGAATTCCTACGTTTAAGACAACTAGCTAAGAGAAAGCTGTGTCAGAAAAGAACTTCCAGGTAATCCCTGTTTCTAGAATATTGTGCTCAGATTTACCTTTTCTAACAAACAGGCTTTTAACCTTCTATCTACATAAAGGTAAAAACCTGAATTTCTAAGAAGTCTTTTGAAATACTTGAATTCAAAGCACTGTTGTACACGGCGTTGATTTAACCCTGAACATCTTTAGTCAGAAAGCTGAAGCTTTGTTTTTACTTTTTTAGCAAATGGCCTTTGTATCTGCCCTCATTAGTTTTACTGGGAGAAAATCCAATGATGCTATTCCCAGGAAAAGAAGTCAAAGCATTTGATGTGGAGTGGATGTGTTTAAGACAACTAGTGAAGAGAAAGCTGTGACAGAGAAAAAACTTCTGGGTAATCCCTGTTTCTAGAATATTGTTCTCAGATATACCTTTTCTACCCAAAATGCTTTTATCAGTCTATCTGAAAACAGGTAAAAACTGGATTTCTCCGAAGTACTTTGAAATACTTGAATGCAAAGCAATGTTGTACAGAGTTGCTATCACCCTGCACATCTTTAGTCAGACGGCTAAATATTTGCTTTTACTTTTTTAGCAAAAGACCTTTGTATCTACCCTCATTGGTTTCAATAGGAGAAAACCTGATGAAGCCATTTCCAGGAAAAGAAGACAAAGCATATGATACGGGAATGCCTCCGTTTTAGACAAAAAGTTAAGAGAAAGCTGTGAGAGAAAAGATCTTCCGGGTAATACCTGTTTCTAGAGAATTATGCTCTGATATACCTTTTCTACCCAACATGCTTGTAACAGTCTATCTGTTAAAAGGTAAAAAACTGAATTTCTAAGAATTCTTTTGAAATACTTGAATTCAAAGCAATGTTGTACAGAGAGTTGCTTTATCTCTGCACATCTTTAGTCAGAAACCTGAAGCTTTGCTTTTACTTTTTTAACAAAAGGCCTCTAAAATCTGCCCTCGTTGGTTACAATGGGAGAAATATTAATGATGCCATTTCCAGGAAAAGAAGCCAAAGCATTTCAAATGGAATGCCTGCATTTAAGACAACTACCTAAGAAAAAGCTATGACAGAAAAAAACTTCTGGGTAATCCCTGATTCTAGACTGTTATGTGTAGATATACCTTTTCTACCAAACATGCTTGTAACAGTCTATTAGAAAAAAGGTAAAAGCCTGAATTTCTCAGAAGTCTTTTGAAATACTTGAATTCAAACCACTGTTGTAGACAGAGTTCCTTTAACGCTCCAGCATCTTAAAATCAGACTGCTGAAGCTTTGCTTTTACTGTTTTACCAAAAGGCCTTTGCATCTACGCTCATTGGTTTCAATGGGAAAAAACCTAATGATGTCATTTCCAGGAAACGAAGCCAAAGCATTTCATATGGAATGCCTGCCTTGAAGAAAACTAGCTAAGAGAAAGCTGGGACAGAAAAGAACTTCCTGGTAATCCCTGTTTCTAGAGTGTTATGCGCAGATATACCTTTTGTACCAAACATGCTTGTAACAGTCTATCTGAAAAAAAGGTAAAAACCTGAATTTCTCAGAAGTCTTTTGAAATACTTGAATTCAAAGCACTGTTGTACACAGAGTTGCTTTAACCCTCCACATCTTTAGTCAGAAAGGTGAAGCTTTGCTTTAACTTTTTTAGCAAAAGGCATTTTTTATCTGCCCTCTTTGGTTTCAATGGGAGAAAACATAATGATTCCATTTCCATTTAAAGAAGCCAAAGCATTTGATATGGAATGTCTTTGTTTAAGACAACTAGCTAAGTGAAAGCTGTGAGAGAAAAGAACTTCTGGGTAATACCTGTTTCTAGAGTGTTATGCTCAGATATACCTTTTCTTCCCAACATGCTTGTAAGAGTCTATCTGAAAGAAGGTAAAAACCTGAATTTCTAAGAATTCTTTTGAAATACTTGATTCAAAGCAACGTTTTACAGAGAGTTGCTTTAAGCCTGCACATCTTTAATCAAACTCCTTAAGCTTAGCTTGTACTTTTTTAGCAAAAGGCCTTTATATCTGCCATCTTTGGTTTCAACGGGAGAAAACTTAATGATGCCATTTCCAGAAAAAAAGCCAAAGCATTTGGTATGGAATGCCTGCATTTAAGACAACTACCTAAGAGAAAGCCGTGAGATAAAAGAATTTCAGGGTAATCCCTGTTTCTAGAGTATTATGCGCAGATATACCTTTTCTACCCAACATGCTTGTAACAGTGTACCTGAAAAAAGTAAAAACCTGAATTTCTCAGAAGACTTTTGAAATACTTGAATTCAAAGTACACAGAGATGCTGAAGTCTCCACATCTTTAGTCAGAAAACTGAAGTTTTGCTTTTACTTTTTTAGGAAAGTCCTTTATATCTGCCCTCTTTGGTTTCAATGGGAGAAAACTTAATGATGCCATTTCCAGGAAAGGAAGCCAAAGCATATGATATGGAATGCCTGCATTTAAGACAACTAGCTAAGAGAAATCTGTGAGAGAAAAGAACTTCCAGGTCATCCCTGTGTGTAGAGAATTAACCTCAGATATACCTTTTCTACACACTATGCTAATAACAGTCTGTCTGAAAAAAGGTAAAAGCCTGAATTTCTAAGAATTCTTTTGAAATACTTGAATTCAAAGTACTGTTGTACATAGAGTTGCTTTTTCTCTGCACATCTTTAGTCAGAAAGCTGAAGCTTTGCTTTTTCTTTTTTAGCAAAAGGCCTTTATATCTGCCCTCCTTGGTTTCAATGGGAGAAAACATAATGATGCCATTTCCAGGAAAAGAAGCCTAAGCATTTCGTATGGAATACCTGTGTTTAAGACACCTAGCTAAGAGAAAGCTGAGACCGAAAAGACCTTCCTGGGTAATATTTGTTTGTAGAGAATTAGGCTCAGGTATACCTTTTCTACCCAAGATGCTTGTAACAGTCTATCTGAAAAAAGGTAAAAACCTGAATTTCTCAGAAGTCTTTTGAAATACTTGAATTCACAGCACTGTTCTACACAGAGTTGCTTTCATCCTGCACATACTTAGGTAGACTGCTAAATTTTTGCTTTTACTTTTTTAGCAAAAGGGCTTTGTATCTGCCCTCATTGGTTTCACGAGGAGAAAATCTAATGATGCTATTTCCAGGAAAAGAAGCCAAAGCATTTGATATGGAATGCCTGTGTTTAAGACAACTCTCTGTGAGAATGATGTGACGTAAAAGAACTTCCAGGAAATCCCTGTTTCTGGAGAGTTATGCTCAGATATACCTTTTCTACCCAATATGCTGGTAACAGTCTATCTGAAAAAAGGTAAATACCTAAATTTCTCAGAATTCTTTTGTAATACTTGAATTCAAAGCACTGTTGTACACGGAGATGCTTTAAGCCTCCACATCTTTAGTCAGAAAACTGAAGCTATGCTTTTACTTTTTTAGCAAAAGTCATTTATATCTGCCCTCTTTGGTTTCAATGGGAGAAAACATAATGATGCCATTTCCAGGAAAAGAAGCCAAAGCATTTCATATGGAATGCCTGTGTTTAAGACAAGTAGCTAAGAGAAAGCTGTGACAGAAAAGAATTTACTGATAATCCCTGTTTCTAAGAGAGTTATGCTCAGATATACCTTTTCTACCAAACCTGCTTGTAACAGTCTACCTGAAAAAAGGTAAAAGCCTGAATTTCTGGGAAGCTTTTTGAAATATTTGAATTCAAAGCACTGTTGTACATAGATTTTCTTTATCTCTGCACATCTTTTGTCAAAAACTTGAAGCGTTGCTTTTACTTTTTGAGAAAAAGGCCTTTATATCTGCCCTCATTGGTTACAATGAGAGAAAACATAATGATGCCATTTCTAGGAAAAGCAGCCAAAGCATTTCATATGGAATGCCTGCCTTTAAGACAACTAGCTAACAGAAAGCTGTGAGAGACAAGAACTTCCTGGTAATCCCTGTTTCTAGAGTGTTATGCGTGGATATACCTTTTGTGCCAAACATGCCTGTAACAGATATACCTTTGCTAATAAATATGCTTGTAACAGTCTGTCTGAAAAAAGGTAAAAACATGAATTTCTCAGAAGTCTTTTGAAATACTTGGATTCAAAGCACTGTTGTACACAGAATTGCTTTAACCCTCTGCATCTTTAGTCAGAAAGGTGAAGCTTTGCTTTTACTTTTTTAGGAAAAGGCCTTTATATCTACCCTCTTTTGGTTCAGTGGGAGAAAACATAATGATGCTATTTCCAAGAAAAGAAGCCACAGCATTTGGTGTGGAATGACTGCGTTTAAGACAACTAGCTAAGAGAAAGCTGAGAGCGAAAAGACCTTCTGGGTAATCCTTGTTTATAGAGAATTATGCTCAGGTATACCTTTTCTGCCCAACAGGCTTGTAACAATCTATCTGAGAAAAGGTAAAAACCTGAATTTCTCAGAAGTCTTTTGAAATACTTGAATTCACAGCACTGTTGTACACAGAGTTGCATTAACCCTGCACATCCTTAGGCAGATTGCTAAATTTTTCCTTTTACTTTTTTAGCAAAAGGCCTTTGTATCTGCCATCATTGGTTTCAATAGCAGAAAACATAATGATGCTATTTCCAGGAAAAGAAGCCAAAGCATTTGATATGGAATGCCTGAGTTTAAGACAACTTTCTATGAGAATGATGTGACATAACAGAACTTCTGGGTAATCCCTGTTTCTAGAGAGATATGCTCAGATATACCTTATCTATCCAAACATGCTTGCAAAAGACTATCTGTAAAAAGGTAAATACCTGAATTTCTCAGAAGTCTTTTGAAATACTTGAATTCAAAGCACTGTTGTGCACAGAGTTGCTTTTACCCTGCACATCTTTAGTCAGAAAGGTGAAGCTTTGCTTTTACTTCTTTAACAAAAGGCCTTTTTATCTGCCCTCTTTCGTTTCAATGGGAGAAAACTTAATGATGCCATTTCCAGGAAAAGAAGCCAAAGCATTTCATATGGAATGCCTGTGTTTAAGACAAGTAGCTATGAGAAAGCTGTGACAGAAAAGAATTTACTGGTAATCCCTGTTTCTAAGAGAGTTATCCTCAGATATACCTTTTCTACGAAACCTGCTTGTAACAGTCTACCTGAAAATGGTAAAAGCTTGAATTTCTCAGAAGCTTTTTGAAATACTTAAATTCAAAGCACTGTTGTACATAGAGTTGCTGTATCTCTGCACATCTTTAGTCAGAAAGCTGAAGCTCTTCTTTTACTTTTTTAGCAAAAGGCCTTTGTATCTATCCTCTTTGGTATCAATGGGGGAAAACCTCATGATGCCATTTACAAGAAAAGAAGCCAAACCATGTGATATGTAATGCGAGAGTTTAATACAACTCGCTAAGAGAAAGCTTTGACAGAACCAAACTTCCGGATAATCCCTTTTTTTAGAGAATTATGCCCAGACATACTTTTCTACCCAACATTCTTGTAACAATCTATATGAAAACAGGTAAAAACCTAAATTTCTCAGAAGTCTTTTTTTTTAAAGGAAAAAAGACTTCTGTGAGCAGAATTAGTTATAATAACTCTTCTTGTAGTGGCAAAGAAATTTAAATTGAGGGGACACCAATCAATTAAGGAATGGCTGAATAAGTTTTGGTATTTGATTGTGACAACATACTAATTTGCTATATGAAATGACAAGGGGAATTATTTCAGGAAAATAAAACCTGGGAAAACCTATATGAACTGACACATTGTGGAGTAAGCAGAGCCAAGAGATCATTGTGCATAACAACAATATTGTAACAATGATCCTCTTTGAAAGACTAAGCTACACTGATCAATACAATGATTTAAGAGAGTTATAAAGGCCTCCTTATGAAAAATGCTGTCTACCTTCAGAGAGAGAACAGATTGCAAATTGAACTATAATTTTTCACTGTATTTTTCTTGTGTGTTTGCAACATGGAAACATAGAAATATGATTGTATTATTTCACATATATAATTGATATATTGCTTGCCTTCAGGAGTGGGTGCAGATTAGGAGGGGGGAGAAAATTTGAGTTACAAATGAATGTCAGAAACAAATAATATATATTTTTAAAAGAGTCAAATTGCCCTTAGTGAGGGCAATGAAAAAACTACACATCCTGTTAGTGAATGGACATTAATTTTGTTTTTTAAGTGTTCCCTCCCTCCTCACTTTTTTTCTACAAACCTGGTTCTTGTGACATTAAGTGACATAATAATTACTGATAGCTTTATATGTCTTTTGCAAACGTACTTTGCATTCACATTTGATTTGATCTTCACAACCACAATATGAAGTAGGTCTACAAATTTTATTATCTCCACTTATGGATTGAGTAACTGAGGCTACAAGATAGATATTTGTCCTTGTTCCAACATCTAGTTATTATTGGAGTTAAGATGTGAACTTTGAATATCTCCTGATGCCAGGTCCAGTGCTCTTCTCATTCAATCATGCTGCTTCTGTGTAAATTGCTTGAGGTTAGAGACAGTTTTTTTTTTTTTTTTGGAGCTAAAACGTCCATTTATTTAATAGCAGTAATAATTTAAAATTTTAAAAACCCTTTCCGTTGTTGAGCATTAGAGGGCGAGGTTATAAAGACAGACAGGATGATGGGGGAGAGGACAGCTCAAGGGGGAGTGGACAGTTCACATGTTGGATGGCAATGAAACAGCCACACTCCACCGGCCTTCCCACCTGGGAGCATTGTCTATGTTCCCTCTGAGGGGGTTACAAAGTTTAGGGGGACTGTTGGGGAGAAAGGGGGAAAATGAAAAGTATCTCAAATCCACAACCATAGAGATGGCCTAGCCACATCCATCCTTCATTTCAAACAACCTGGTACCTGCTAGGATCCAGACTGATGAAACACAGTTAATGTGACCCGGGGGCTTTTGTAAGCCAGCGCAGTGGTGGCCATCAATTCGCTGGAGAGACAGAGCTTCCCTGGAACCGTCAGATGAGTTGGGGACTGGTGGGTAGAGAGGTGGGAAAAGGTCTCAAGGCCTTTGGTGCTTCCAAAGCTTGTTAAAAAAAAAAAAAGAAAAAGGAGAAAAAAGGAGGTCTTGGTGTGAGAACTCTCCCGCCCCTCCCCCTTCCCCCCACTCTGTCTTCTGGGTTCAGTGTGGGGTGGGGGAAGATCAGCTGCTCCCTCTGACCAGGAAGCAAATGGGCAATGGACAAGGGTATGTTTGGGGGCAAAGGGGAAAGAGGGAAGAAGGTCGGGGGGTGGTTGGTTGGACTGGCTGGTGGTGAGATTCACGAGTTGTTTGTTGAGTTTTCATTACTTGGCGAACTGGAGGAGGAGGAGGAAGAGGTGGAAGAAAAATTCATTCCTGTCAGTCCCGGGGGATTTGTGGCAGTGTTCTGTCCACTTAAGCTTTTCCGACACACTGGGCAGGTATCATGCTGTTCCAGCCAGGGGACTATGCAGCCATCGTGGAATAAGTGATTGCAAGGTAACTGCCGGACATTCTCACCCAGCCTATAGTCATCTTTGCATACAGGACATTCTAACCCCGAACCTACGTGTTCCTCTGTGACTTGTATGGTGGGAAGGGCTTGTATTTTCTCTTTATCTGCTGGTGGGGGACCGGTGTTTTCAAACTGATTAAGGAGCTGTGTAATGATCACATTCAGGCCATTAGCACCCCACGCATAGTCCATTGGATTTGAATGCAAAACACCCCATGGGCCCAATCCCAGGTTTGGTATTGTTGCAGGTGCAATAATTCCATTGACCAACTGTTGAATAATCCCTTCTAACGTTGGGAGGCCTTCATGCCTGCCTGCAGCACACCGTGCAGTGAGGCAGGCCCGTGGCTGCCGTGCGCCATAGCGGTGGAGGGATTGGTGTTCTCTCTCCCACCTGTTCTCCGAGTCCCTGGTGTCCTCAGACTGCACCCCAGAACCGAATGTGGGAAATTCAAAGCTGTCATCAAAAATCCCAAAGGCAAACTGGCCATAGCCCTGTGGCAAGGTGAATAAATGCTGATCCACATTCTCAAATGGTTGTCTGTTCTGATCCGTGGGAGCTGTAGCAGAGTTGGAACTATTTTCAGGATTTCTGGTCTCTTCAGGAAGCTCTTCAATAAAACCAGACTCACACTTTGGGCAGATATAATATGCCAGCCACGGGGAGGTCTCGGCGGAACAGGAGTGGCAGAAGTACTGTCCGGGCTGGGGCGAAGCCTCCGCCATTTCCCTTCCCCTCCCACCCTTCCCCCCCCAACCCCAGCGCGCACACATAGCGCCCTCGCGCCCGCCCGGCCTCACATACCCACGTATTCCAAATAGCTAAGAGAATGCTGGGACAGAAAAGAGATTCTGAGTAATCCTTGTTTCTAGAGAGTTATGCTCAGATATACATTTCTACCAAACATGGTTGTAACAGTCTATCGGAAAAAAGGTAAAAACCTGAATTTCTCAAAAGGCTTTTGAAATACTTGAAGTCAAAGCACTGTTGTAAACAGAGTTCCTTTAACTCTCCACATCTTTAGTCAGCCTGCTGAAGCTTTGCTTTTACTGTTTTAGCAAAAGGCCTTTAAATTTGCCCTCATTGGTTTCAATGGGAGTAAACCTAATGCTGTCATTTCCAACAAAAGAAGACCAAACATTTGAGATGTAATGCTTGTGTTCAAGACAATTAGCTAAGAGAACCTTTCACAGAAATGAACTTACATGTAATGCCTGTTTCTACGGAGTTATGGTGAGATATACATTCTCTACCAAACATGTTCAGAATAGGCTATCTGAAAAATAAGTGAAAACCTGATTTCTCAGAAGTCTTTTAAAATACTTGAATTCTAAGCACTGTTGTTCACAGAGTTCCTTTAAACCTCCACATCTTGATTCAGACTGCTGAAGCTTTGCTTTTACCGTTTTAGCAAAAGGCCTTTATATCTGCCCTCATTGGTTTCAATGGGGGAAAACCTTATGAGGCCATTTCCAAGAAAGAAGCCAAAGCATTTGAAATGTAATGCCAGTGTTTAAGACAACCAGCTAAGAGAAAGCTGTGACTGAAAAGATCTTCTGAGTAATCCCAGTGTATAGAGAATTATGCTCAGATATACCTTTTCTACCAAACATGATTGTAACAGTCTATCTGAAAAAAGGTCAAAACCTGAATTTCTCTGAAGTCTTTTAAAATACTTGTATTCAAAGCACTGTGGTTTCAATGGGGGAAAACCTAATCATGCCATTTCCACCAAAAGAAGGCACAGCATTTTATATGCAATGCCTGTATTTAAGACAACTCGCTAAGAGAAAGCTTTGACAGAAACGAACTTCCATATAATCCCTGTTTGTAGTAGTCTATCTGAAAAAAAGGTAAAAACATGAATTTGTCAGAAATCTTTTGAAATTCTTGAATTCAAAGCACTGTTTTACACAGAGTTGCTTTAACCCTCCACATCTTTAGTGAGACTGCTGCAGCTTTGCCTTTACTTTTTTAGCAATAGGCCTTTATATCTGCCCTCAATGGTTTCAATGGGTAAAACCTAATGAGGCCATTTCCAAGAAAAGAAGCCAAAGCATTTGAAATGTAATGCCTCCGTTTAAAACAACTAGCTAAGAGAAAGCCGTGAAAGAAAAGAACTTCCGAGTAATCCCTGTTTCTAGAAAGTAATGCTCAGGTAAACCTTTTCTACCAAACATGCTTATAACAGTCTATCTGAAAAAAGGCAGAGACATGAAATTCTCAGAAGTCTTTGGAAAAACTTGAATTCAACGCACTGTTGTGCACAGAGTTGCTTTAACCCTACACATCTTTAGTCTCACTGCTGCAGGTTTGCATTTACTTTTTAGCAAAAGGTGTTTATATTTGCCCTTATTGGTTTCAATGGAGAAAATCTAATGATGCTATTTCCAGGAAGAGAAGCCAGAGGTTTTGATATGTAATGCGTACATTTAAGACAACTAGCTAAGAGAAAGCTGTTCCCGAATAGTACTTCCGGGTAATCCCTTTTTCTATAGCATTATTATCAGGTATACCTTTTCTACCAAATATGCTTGCAACAGGCTATCAGAAAAAAAGGTCAAAACCTGAATTTCTCTGAAGTCTTTTAAAATATTTGAACTCAAAGCAGTGTCTACACAGAGTTGCTTTAATCCTGGACATCTTTAGTCAGACTGTTGAAGCTTTGCTTTTACTTTTTTAGCAAAAAGCCTTTATATCAGCCCTCTTTGGTTTCAATGGGGGAAAACCTAATGATGCCATTTCCATGAAAAGGTACCAAAGCCTTTGATGTAATGCCTGTGTTTAAGAAAACTAACTAAGAGAAAGCTGGACGCGAAAGATTTTCCGGGTAATCCCTTTTCTTAGAGAGTTATTCTCAGATATATCTTTTCTACCAAACATGCTTGTAACCGCCTATCTGAAAAAAGGTAACAACACGAATTACTCAGAAGTCTTTTGAAATACTTGAATTCAAAACACTGTGGTACACAGAGTTGATTTAACCCTCCACATCTTTAGTCAGACTGCTGCAGCTTTGCCTTTACTGTTTTAGGAAAAGGTCTTTATATCTGCCCTCATTGGTTTCAATGGGGGAAAACTTAATAATGCCATTTCCATGAAAAGAAGTCTAAGCATTTGATATGCAATGCCTGTATTTAAGACAACTAGCTAATAGAAAACTTTTACATAAAATAACTTCGAGATAATCCCTGTTTCTAGAGAGTTATACCCAGATAGACCTTTTCTACCCAAAATTCTTGTAACAATCTATCTGAAAAAAGGTAAAAACCTAAATTTCTCAGAAGTCTTTTGAAATACTTGAACTCAAAGCACTGTTCTACACAGAGTTGCTTTTACCCAGCACATCTTTAGTCAGACTGCTGCAGCTTTGCTTTTACTTTTTTGTAAAAGGCCTTTATACCTGCCATTTTTGGTTTCCATGGGTAAAAACCTAATGGTGCTATTTCCAGAAAATGAAGCCAAAGCATTTGAAATGTAATGCCGGGTTTTAAGAAAACTAGCTAAGAGAAAGCTGTGACAGAAAAGGACTTCAGGGTAATCCTTGTTTCTAGAGAGTTATTCTCAGATATAACTTTTCTACCAAATATGTTTGTAACAGTTGATCTGAAAAAATATGAAAAAATGAATTTCTCTGAAGTCTTTTGAAATACTTGAATTTAAAGCACTTTTGCACACAGAGTTGCTTTAATCCTCAACATCTTTAGTCAGACTGCTGAAGCCTTGCTTTTACTTTTTTTAGCAAAAGGCCTTTATATCTGCAATCCTCGGTTTCAATGGGAGAAAAGCTAATGATGCCATTTCCAAAAAAAGAAGTCAAAGCATTTGATATATGCCTCCATAGCTAAGAGTAAGTTGTGACAGAAATGAACTTCTGGGTAATCCCTGTTTCTAGAGACTTATGCTCAGATATACCTTTTCTACCAACATTCTTGTAACAGTTTATCTGACAAAAGGTAAAAACCTAAATTTCTCAGAAGTCTTTTGAAATACTTGAATTCAAGGTAATGTTGTACACAGAGTTGCTGTAAGCCTCCACATCTTTAGTCAGACTGTTGAAGCTTTGCTTTTACTTTTATAGCAAAAGGCCTTTATATCTGCCCTCATTGGTTTCGATGGGGAAAACCTAATGATGCCATTTACATGAAAAGAAACCAAAGTATTTGATATGTAATGCCTCTGATTAAGGCAACTAGCTAAGAGAAAGCTGTCACAGAAAAGAACTCCCAGGTAATCCCTGTACCTAGAGAATTATGCTCAGATATACCTTTGCTACCAAACATGCTTGTAACAGTCTATCTGAAAAAAGGCAAAAATATTAATTTCTCAGAAGTATTTTGAAATACTTGTATTCAAACACTGTGGTACACAGAGTTGCAGTAACACTCCACATCTTTAGTCAGACTGCTGAAGCTTTGCTTTTACATTTTTAGCAAAAGGCCTTTATACCTGCCCTCTTTGGTTTTAATGGGAGAAAACCTAATGATGCCATGTCCCACAAAAGAAGATCAAGCAATTTACATGTAATGGCTGTGGTTAAGACAACTAGCTAAGAGAACCTTTCCCAGAAAAGAACTTACATGTAATGCCTGTTTCTACAGCATTATGGTAATATATACCTTCTTTTAAGGCACCTGGCTAAGAGAAACTGCGACCAAAAAGACCTTCCTGGTAATCACTGTTTCTAGAGAGTTATGCTCAGATATACCTTTTCTACCAAACACGCTTGTAACAGTCTACCTGATCAAAGGTCAAAACCTGAATTTCTCTGAAGTCTTTTAAAATACTTGAATTCAAAGCACTGTGGTAAACAGAGTTGATTTAACCCTTTAGTCAGATTGCTGAAGCTTTGCTTTTACTTTTTTAGCAAAAGGCCTTTATATCTGCCCTCATTGGTTTCAATGGGGGAAAACCTAATGATGCCATTCCCAGGACAAGAAGCCAAAGCATTTCAAATGTAATGCCTGTGTTTTAGACAACTAGCTAAGAGAAAGCTGAGACAGAAAAGATCTTCTGAGTAATCCCTGTTCATAGGGACTTATGCTCAGATATACCTTTTCTACCAAACATGCTTCTAACAGTCTATCTGAAAACAGGTAAAAACCTAAATTTCTCAGAAGTCTTTATTTTTTAAAGGAAAAAAAAACTTCTGTGAGCAGTAATATTTATAATACCTCTTCTTGTAGTGGCAAAGAAATTTAAATTGAGGGGACACCAATCAATTAAGGAATGGCTGAATAAGTTGTGGTATATGATTGTGACAACATACTAATGTGCTATATGAAATGAAAAGGGGGATTATTTCAGGAAAATAAAACCTGGGAAAACCTATATGAACTGACACATTGTGGAGTAAGCAGAACCAAGAGATCATTGTGCATAGCAACAATATTGTAACAATGATCCTCTTTGAAAGACTAAGCTACACTGATCAATACAATGATTCAAGACAGTTTTAAAGGCCTGCTTGTGAAAAAATTCTGTCCACCTCCAGAGAGAGAACTGATTGCAAATTGAATTATAATTTTTTCACTTTATTTTTCTTGTGTTTTTGCAACATGGAAACATAGAAATATGTTTGCATTATTTCACATATATAATTGATATATTGCTTGCCTTCAGGAGTGGGGGCAGGTTAGGAAGGGGGAGAAAATTTGAGTTCCAAATGAATGTTAGAAACAAATAATATAGATTTTAAAAAGAGTCAAATTGCCCTTAGTGAGGGCAATGAAAAAACTACACATCCTTTTAGTGCATGGACATTAATTTTGTTTTTTTAGAGTTCCCTCCCTCCTCACTTTTTTTCTACAAACCTGGTTCTTGTGACATTAAGTAACGTAATAATTACTGACAGCTTTATATGTCTTTTGCAAACGTACTTTTCATTCACATTTGATTTGATCTTCACAACCACAACATGAAGAAGATCTACAAATTTTATTATCTCCACTTATGAATTGAGTGACTGAGGCTACAAGATAGATATTTGTCCTTGTTCCAACATCTAGTTATTATAGGAGTTAAGATGTGAACTTTGAATGTCTCCTGATGCCAGGTCCAGTGCTCTTCTCATTCAATCATGCTGCTTCTGTGTAAATTTCTTGAGGTTAGAGACAGTGTTTTATATGTCTTAATGTCCTCAAGAGTGCCTAGATAATTGATCATTGATGAAAGATAATTAACTGACTGATTAATGGAGCAAGTCCTTTTATGAAATTCTTGAGGAAAAATGTGATGGAGACAGGAGGTGCTACAAGAAGCTGCTCTCCCAACAATTTATTCTCTTACATGTAAAATCTTGGAGTGGGAGAAACAGTACCGTGGAAGGTCAGCAAGTCCCCCTCCATTCCTCCAGCCTGGATGGTTACTAAACTACAGTGTATGGACATCTGCATCCCCCAGCGCCACCCCCAGACCTCCAGGGAAGGATATTTTATCAGTAACCTGTTGCATTATTTAACAACCTCTTTTTTTATTTTAAAAATTTATTATTTAAATAAAATATTTAAATCATTTAGATAAAATTTATTAAATACCATGTTGTAGTAATAGAATACTAGTCTTGGAGTAAGGAAGACATTGGATCGATTCTTGTTTCTTATTTTCTGTGTAGCTGTAGGTAAGCAACTCAACCTCTAGGATCCTCAGTTTCCAAAATACAGCTAAGAATACCTGTAGGACCCCATTGTTAGGGTCAATTGAGGTAAAGAATGGCATTTTGCAATGTTTAAAGCCCATATAAATGTTATTTATTAAATATCTATTATGTATAAAACAATGCTATGTATTAGTGGTACAGAGACAATTTTTTTTTTTACATACACATTCACATATGTATTCATATGACCACATCCCCTTCTTCCATTATTTTCATAGTGAGAAAGATATCATCAGTCACAGTTATGGCTTTTCCATCTAGGAATGTAAATAGTTCAACTTTGATAAGTTCCTTTTGATTTATTTTCCCTGATTACCTTCTTAGATATCTCTTCCTTCTTGTGTCTGGATGTCAAATTTTCTATTCAATTCTGGTTTTTCCTCAAGAATGCTTGAAAGTCCTCTATTCCACTGAATGACCATATTTTCCCCTGAAACAAAATACTCAGTTTTGCTGGGTAGGTCACCCTTGGGTTCATTCCCAGTTCTATTGCCCTCTGGAATATCATATTCCATGCGCTTAGATCCCTCAGTGTAGAAGCTGCCAGGTCCTGGGCTATTCTGACTGTGTTTCCACAATATTGAAATTGTTTCTTCCTGGCTGCTTGTAGCATTTTCTCCTTGATCTGCGAATTCTGGGACCTGGCTATAATATTCCTGGGAGATTTCTTTTTGGGATCTTTCTTTTGGGCCTCCTTTGACATTTGAGCTAGTCTATTTTTTAAGGTGTTGTTTTCCTCAGTCAGGCTGTTGACCCTCATTTCATACTTTTCCTGCATCCTTCTCCTTTCTCTTTCTAATTTTTCCTCCACTTCTCTTATTTGATTTTTAAAGTCCTTCTTAAGGTCCTCTATGGCCTGCAACCCACTCATGTTTTCCCCTGGGGCTTTTGGAGCAGGACTTCTGACCTCACAGTCCTTTTCCCGCTCTATGCCCCCAAAATAGGAGTCTAGGGTTGCATTTTTCTGTTTCCTTTGCCTTGGCATGTTGCCACTTAATTGCTTGACTTTTGGGCTTGTTGCCACACTATGGCTTTAAGGCCAGCTAGAGGAATTTTCGTCCCGAACGTGTGGGGTGCAACTTCCATTTCTGGCAAGCTGTAAACCCACCCACGACTTCCAGCCTAGATCACAATCCAGATCCAGGGAAGTTAAAGCAAGAGCGATTACCCCCAAGACTGATCGCTGGATCTCCCTATAAATTTGCAGGCTGAGAGCGGGAGCTGCCTCTGAAAACTACAAAATAGCGTTTATCCTCAGTGGCTTCTAGCCCCCAGAGGCAGGAACCGACGCATTCCCTATTACCAGTCCCAAAGTCCATAGGACACTAACCTCTTAGTTTGTCCTAGGCAAGTCTATGTTGATAATTCTGGAGTCGCCACAGCTCCTGGTGTTCTGGGGTTCCTCCAGCTGGCTGCTGGCCCTGCAGGGCTAAAACCTCGGCTCATGCAGACCTGGGCTTGACTCGGCTCCTGCGCTCTGCACACTGCACGCTGCCAGGTCACAGACCACTGCGCTGGTCCTTCCTGCAGGGCTGCTGGGCTGTCCTCAGCGGGAATTTAGCTTCTCTGTGTCGTTCTGTGGGTGCTGGGGCTACAGAAGTTTTTCAGAGTCCCCTCTTACATCATTTGGGGGGAATGTGGGGGCAGAGTGGCTTGGTTGAGCTGTTTCTACTCCGCCATCTTGGCTCTGCCCCTGAATTCAAGTATTTCAAAAGACTTCTGAGACACTCAGGTTTTTACCTTTTTTAAGATAGACTGTTGCAAGCATGTTTGGTAGAAAAGGTATATCTGAGCATAACTCTCTAGAAATAGGGATATCCCGATAAGTTCTTTTCTGGAACTCCTTTCTCTTAGCTTGTTGTCTTTAACACAGGCATTACTTATCAAATGCTTTGGCTTCTTTTCATGAAAATGGCATCAATAAGTTTTCCCCATTGAAAGCAATTACGGTAGATATAAAGGCCTTTTGCTACAAAAGTAAAACCAAAGCTGTAGCAGTATGACTAAAGATGTGGAGGGTAAAAGCCACTCTGTGTAAAACAGTGCTTTGGATTCAAGAATTTCAAAAGACTTCTGAGAAATTCAGGTTTTTACCTTTTATCAGATAGACTGTTGCAAGCATATTTGGTAGAAAAGGTATATGTGAGCATTACTCTCTAGAAACAGGGATAACCCGGTTGTTATTTTCTGTCACAGTGTTTTCATAGCCTCTTTTCTTAAACACAGGCATTACATTTCAAATGCTTTGGCTTCTTTTCCTAGAAATGGCATCATTAATTTTTCCCCCACAAGAATTTCAAAAGACTCCTGAGAAATGCAGGCTTTTACCTTTTTTCAGATAGACATTTATAAGCATGTTCGGTAGAAAAGGTATACCAGAACATAACTCTCTAGGAACTGGGATTACCCAGAAGATCTTTTCTGTCCAGTTTTCTCTTAGCTATTTGTCTTAAATACAGGCATTGCACATCAAATGCTTTGCCTTCTTTTCATGGAAATGGCATCTTTAGGTTTTCTCCCATTGAAACTGATGAGGACAGATAAAAAGGCCTTCTACTAAAAAAGTAAAAGAAAGGTTCAGCAGTCTGAGTAAAGATGTGGAGTGTTAAAGCAACTCTGTATACAACAGTGCCTTGAATTCAAGTATTTAAAAAGACTTTTGAGAAATTCAGGTTTTTACCTATTTTCAGATAGACTGTTACAAGCATGTTTGGTAGAAAAGGTATATCTGAGCATAACTCTCTAGGAGCAGGGATTACCCGGAAGTTCTTTTCTATCCAGCTTTCTCTTAGCTAACTTTCTTAAACACAGGCATTATATATCAAAAGCTTTGGCTTCTTTACGTGGATATGGCATCATTAGGTTTTCCCCCATTGAAATCAAAGAGGGCAGATATAAAGGTCTTTTGCTGAAAAAGTAAAAGCAAAGCTTCAGCAGTCTGACTAAAGATGTCGAGGATTAAATCAACTCTGTGTACCACAGTGCTTTGAATGCAAGTATTTCAAAAGACCTGAGAAATTCATATTTTTTTTAAAGCAATTGGGGTTAAGTAACTTGCTCAAGGTTACACGGCTAGTCATTTGATTTATGCGTGGGTGCTCATTTTCTGAGGCCGGATCTGATCTCGGGTCATCCAAACTCCGAGGCCGGCGCTCTTACTCACTGCGCCACCTAGCCGCCCCTTTAGGGCAATTGGGGTTAAGTAACTTGCCCAAGGTTACACGGCTAGGTTTTTGTTTGTGCGGATTAGGTGTCAGAGGCCGGCTCCGAACTCAGGTCCTTCTGATTCCAGGGCCGGCGCTCTATTCACTGTGCCACCTAGCCGCCCCGAGAAATTCATATTTTTATCTTGTTTCAGGAAGACTGTTACAAGCATGTTTGGCAGAAAAGGTATATCTGAGCATAACTATCTAGGAACAGAGATTGCCTGGAAGTTTTTTTCGGTCATAGTTTCTCTTAGCCAGTTGCCTTAAACGACGGCATTACATATCACATGCTTTGGCTTCTTTTCTTGGAAATGGTATCATTAGTTTTCCCCCATTGAAGCGAATGAGAGCAGATATAAAGGCCTCCTATTAAAAAAGTAAAAGAAAAGTTCATCAGTCTTACTAAAGATGTGGAGGGTTAAAGCAACTCTGTGTACAAAAGTGCTTTGAATTCAAGCATTTTCAGAGACTTCTGAGAAATTTACGTCTTTACCTTTTTTTAAGATAGACTATTACAAACATGTTTGGTAGAAAAGTTATATCTGAGCATAACTCTCTAGAAACAGAGATTACCCGAAGTTCTTTTTGCTTGCAGTTTCTCTTAGCCAGTTGCCTTAAATGAAGGCTTTAAATATCACATGCTTTGGCTTCTATTCTTGGAAATGTCATCATTAGTTTTCCCCCATTGAAGCCCATGAGTGCAGATATAAAGGCCTTTTGTTAAAAAAACTAAAAGCAAAGCTTCAGCTGTCTGACTAAAGATGTGGAGGGTTAAAGCAACTTTGTGTACAAAAGTGATTTGAATTCAAGTATTTAAAAAGACTTCAGAGACATTCAAGTTTTGAAGTATATTTGGTAGAAAAGGTATATCTAAGGAAAACTCTCTAGACACAGAGATTACTCGGGAGTTCTTTTCTGTCAGGGCTTTCTCTTATCTATTTGACTTAAATGCAGTCATTTCGTATAAAATGATTTGGCTTCTTTTCCTGGAAATGGCAGCATTAGGTTTTTTACCCATTGAAACCAATTAGGGAAGATATAAAGGCCTTTTGCTAAAAAAGTAAAAGCAAAGCTTCAGCAGTCTGACTAAAGATTTCAAGGATTAAATCAACTCTGTGTACCACAGTGCTTTGAATTCAAGTATTTTAAAAGACTTCAGAGAAAATCAGGTTTTGAACTTTTTTCATATAGACTGGTACAAGCATATTTGGTAGAAAAGCTAAATCTGAGCATAACTCTCTAGAAATAGGGATTACCCGGAATTTCTTTTCTCTCACAGCTTTCTTGTATCTATTTGTCTTAAACACAGGCATATATCAAATGCTTTCTCTTCTTTTCGTGGAAATGGAATCATTGGGTTTTTCCCCATTGAAAGCAAGGAAGGCAGATATAAAGGCTTTTTGCTAAAAAATAAAAGCAAAGCTTCAGCAGTCTGACTAAAGATATCAAGGATTAAAGCAACTCTGTGTACAACAGTGCTTTGAATTCAAGTATTTTAAAAGACTTCAGAGAAATTCGTGTTTATACCTTTTTTCAGATAGACTGTTACAAGCATATTTGGTAGAAGAGGTCTATCTGAGCATAACTCTCTAGAAACAAGTTTTACCCAGAAGTTCTTTTCTGTCACACCATTCTCTCAGCTAGTTTTCTTAAGTCCCGGCGTTACATTTCAAATGCTTTAGCTTCTTTTCCTGTAAATGGCATCATTAGGTTTTCCACCATTGAAACCAATGAGGGCAGATATAAAGGCCTTTTGCTAAAAAAGTAAAAGCAAAGCTTCAGCAGTCTGACTAAAGATGTGGAGGATTAAAGCAACTCTGTGTACCACATTGCTTTGAATTCAAATGTTTCCAGACACTTCTGAGAAATTCAGGTTTTCACCTTTTTTCAGATAGACTCTTATAAGTAAGTTTGTTAGAAAATGTATATCTGAACATAGGTCTCTAGAAACAGGGATTACCCCAAAGTTCATTTCTCTCACAGTTTTCTGTTAGCTAATTGTCTTAAACACAGGCATTTCTTTACAATATCTTGGGCTTCTCTTGTTGGAAATGCCATTATTAAAATTTCTCCTATTGAAACCAGTGAAGGTAGATATAAACGCACTTTGCTGAAAAAGTAAATGCAAAGATTCAGTAGTCAGACTAAAATTTTGGAGGGTTATAGCAACTCTGTTTTCTACAGTGCTTTGAATTCAAGTATTTCAAAAGACTTCAGAGAAATTCTGGTTTTGATCTTTTTTCAGATAGACTCTTATAAGTATGTTTGGTAGAAAAGGTGTATCTGACCATAACTCTCTAGAAACAGGTATTACCCGGAAGATCTTTTCTGTCACAGCTTTCTCTTAGCTAGTTGTCTTAAAGGGAGGCATTACATATCAAATCCTTTGTCTTCTCTTCATGGATATGTTACATTACCTTTTCCCCATTGAAACCAATGAGGGCAGATATAAAGGCCTTTTGCTACAAAAGTAAAAGCAAAGCTTCAGCAGTCTGATTAGATATGTGAAGCATTATAGCAACTCTGTGTACCACAGGGCTTTGAATTCAAGTATTTCAAAAGACTTCTGTGAAATTCATATTTTTACCTTTTTTTCAGATAGACTGTAACAAGCATGTTTGGTAGAAAAGGTATATCTGAGCATACCTATCTAGGAATAGGGATTACCCGGAAATTCTTTTCTTTCCAGCTTTCTCTAAGCGAGTTGTCTTAAAAGAAGGCATTACATATCACATGCTTTGGCTTCTTTTTTTGGAAATGGCATAATTAGGTTTTCTACCCTTGAAAATAATGAGGGCAGATATAAAAGCCTTTTGCTAAAAAAGTAAAAGCAGAAGCCTGCAGTGTGGGTCCTAGCTGCTGCAGCCAATGGGGAGGCTTGGCGACAGCACGTGGTGAGGGGCTTGGGACAGGGGCGGAGCTGTATTTCAGAAGGGGGGCCACGTGCCAGCCAGAGCTCAGAGGCAGAGCTGAGGAGAGCTGAGGGAGGTAGTGCTCGCGTGGGAGCCACCTACCCCCCAGGAGAGAGAGGGAGCGGGCCCGGGAGGGAGAAAAGAGCAAGCTAGTAAGGACTGCCCGCTCAGGGCTGGGGCCTGGCCGGGCCATTTGAGCTGAGCGACCTGAGGAGGCTGTAGCTGCAGGAGAAGCCCAGGGGACACCTCCCCCTACCCCTGTCCCCACGCCCTCCCCCGTGTCATCTCCCCTGCCAACCACCTTTGGTTTTTGCTCCCTCGAGGGAGCTGTGTTCGAGGACTTGTCACCCTGAAGTGCCGCCATGTCTGACAGGAAAGCAGAGATTAAGAATGCAGACATGTCTGAGGACATGTAGCAGGATGTGGTGGACTGTGCCACACAGGCTATGGAGAAATACAACATAGAGAAAGACACTGCTGCCTATATCAAAAAGGAATTCGACAAGAAATATAACCCCAGGTGGTATTGTATTGTGGGCTGAAATTATGGCAGCTGCATCACACATGAGACAAAGCATTTCATCTATTTTTACTTGGGTCAAGTTGCAATCCTCCTCTTCAAGTATGGCTAGGTGGCCTGGTGGTGGAGGCAGGCAGGTGTGGTGGCAGGCGGCGCTGGGATTGTTATATGTACTGAAGGCTGGCACCAGGATTTCCTCTCCAATGGCTGTGCTACTGCATGGGTTGTATACTTAACTTCATGTGTATATGTTGCTGTAAAAAAAAAAAAAACACGCAAAAAAAGTAAAAGCAAAGCTTCAGCACTCTGACTAAAGATGTGGAGGGTTAAAGCAACTCTATGTACAACAGTGCTTTGAATTCAAGTATTTCAAAAGACTTCTGAGATATTCAGGTTTTTACCTTTTTTCACATAGTCTTTTACAAGCATGTTTGGATAGATAAGGTATATCTGAGCATAACTCTCCAGAAACAGGGATTACCCAGAAGTTCTTTTATGTCACAACTTTCTCTTAGCTAGTTGTCTTAAAGACAGGCATTGCATATGAAATGCTTTGGCTTCTTTTTCATGGAAATGGCATCATTAGGTTTTTCTCTCATTGAAAACAATGAGGGCAGATATAAAGGCCTTTTGCTAAAAAAGTAAAAGCAAAGCTTTAGCAGTCTGACTAAAGATGTGGAGGGTTAGAGGAACTCTCTGTACAACAGTGCTTAGAATTCTAGTATTTCAAAGGACTTTTGATAAATTCAGGTTTTCACCTTTTTTCAGATAGTCTACTCTGAGCATGTTTGGTAGAGAAGGTATACCAGACTGTAACTCCTTAGAAAATGGCATTACATGTACGTTCTTTTCTCTGGAAGGTTCTCTTACCTAGTTGTGTTAAACACAGCCATTACATTTCAATTGTTTGGTCTTCTTTTGTTGGAAATGGCAGCATTGCGTTTACTCCCATTGAAACCAGTGAGGGTAGATATAAAGGCCTTTTGGTAAAACAGTAAAAGCAAAGCTTCAGCAGTCTGATTTAAGATGTTGCAGCGTTAAAGGAATTCTGACTACAACAGTGCTTTGAATTCAAGTATTTCAAAAGACTTCTGAGAAATTCAGGTATTTACCTTTTTTCAGATAGACTTTTACAAGCATGTTTCGTTAGAAAAGGTATATCTGAGCATAACTCTCTAGAAACAAGGATTACCCGGAAGTTCTTTTATGTCACATCTTTCTCTTACTGAGTTGTTTTCAATGCAGGCATTCCATATCATATGCTTTGGCTTCTTTTCCTGGAAAAGGCATCATTAGGTTTTCTCCCATTAAAACCACAGAGGGCAGATATAAAGGACTTTTCCTTAAGAAGTAAAAGCAAAGCTTCACCTTTCTGACTAAAGATGGGGAGGGTAAAGCAACTCTCTATACAACAGTGGTTTGAATTCAAGTATTTCAAAAGACTTCTGAGAAATTCAAGTGTTTACCTTTTTTCAGATAGACTGTTACAGACATGTTTGGTACAAAAGTTATATCTGCGCATAACACTCTAGAAACAGGGATTGCCGGGAAGTTCTTTTCTCTCACAGCTTTCTCTTAGCTAGCTGTCTAAAACGCAGGCATTCCATATGAAATGCTTTGGCTTCTTTTCATGGAAGTGGCATCATTAACTTTTCTCCCATTGAAACCACCGAGGGCAGATATAATAGACTTTGCTAAAAAAAGAAAAAGGAAAGCTTCAGTTTTCTGACTAAAGATTGGAGGCTTAAAGCATCTCTGTCTACAATAGTGCTTTGAATTCAAGTATTTCAAAAAGCTTCCGAGAAATTCAGGCTTTTACCTTTTTTCAGATAGACTGTTACAAGCATGTTTGGTTAGAAGAGGTATATTTGAGCATAACTGTCTATAAATAGGGATTACCCGGAAGTTCTTTTATTTCACATCTTTCTCTAACCGAGTTGTCTTAAACACAGGCATTCCATATCAAATGTTTTGCCTTGTTTTCCTGGAAATGGCATCATTAGGTTTTCTCCCATTGAAACCAAAGAGGGCAGATATAAAGGCCTTTTCCTAAAAAAGTAAAAGCAAAGTTTCACCTTTCTAACTAAAAATGTGGAGGTTTAAAGCGACTCTGTGTAATACAGTGCTTAGAATTCTAGTATTCCAAAAGATTTCTGAGGAATTCAGGTTTTCACCTTTTTTTCAGATAACCTATTCTGAGCATGTTTTGTTGCAAAGGTATATATGAGCACAACTCTGAAGAAACACATATTATATGTAAGTTATTTTCTTTGAAAGGTTCTCTTAGCTAGTTATCTTAAACACAGCCATTACATCTCAATTGTTTGGTCTTCTTTTGGTGGAAATGGCAGCATTAGGTTTACTCCCATTGAAAACAATGAGGGATATAAAGGCCTTTTGGTAAAACAGTAAAAGCAAAGCTTCAGCAGTCTGATTTAAGATGTTGGAGCGTTAAAGGAACTATGTCTACAACAGTGCTTTGAATGCAAATATTTCAAAAGACTTCTGAGAAATTCAGGTTTTTCCCTTTTGTCAGATAGAATGTTACAAGCATGTTGGGTAGAAAAGTATACCTGAGCATTATTCTCTACAAACAAGGATTACCCGGAACATCTTTTCACTCTCATCTTTCTCTTAGCTAGTTGTCTTAAACGCAGTCATTCCATACCAAATGCTTTGGCTTCTTTTCCTGGAAAAGGCATCATTAAATTTTCTCCCATTGAAACCAAAGAGGGCAGATATAAAGGCCTTTTCCTAAAAAAGTAAAAGCAAAGCTTCACCTTTCTGACTAAAGATATAGAGGGTTAAAGCAACTCTGTGTACAACAGTGCTTTGAATCCAAGTATTTCAAAAGACTTCAGAGAAATTCATGGTTTTACCTTTTTTCAGATAGACTGTTACAGGCATGTTTGGTACCAAAGGTATATCTCCGCATAACATTCTAGAAACAGGGATTACCAGGAAGTTCTTGTCTCTCACAGCTTTCTCTTGTCTACTTGTCTTAAACACAGGCATTACTTATCAAATGCCTTTTTTTTTTCCTGGAAAGAGTATCATTAGGTCATCTCTTATTGAAACCAAAGAGGGAGATATAAATGCCTTTTGATAAAAAAGTAAAGGCAAAGCTTGAGGACTCTGACTAAAGATCGTGAGGGTTAAAGCAACTCTGTGAAAAAACAGTGCTTTGAATTCAAGTATGTCAAAAGTCTTCTGCGAAACTCATGTTTTTACCTTTTTTTCAGATAGACCGTTACAAGTATGTTTGGTAGAAAAGATATATCTGAGCATAACTCTCTACAAACACAGCCATTACATCTCAATTATTTAGTCTTCTTTTGGTGGAAATGGCAGCATTAGGTTTACTCCCATTGAAACCAATGAGGGCAGATATAAAGGCCTTTTGATAAAACAGTAAATTCAAAGCTTCAACAGTCTGACTCAGGATGTGGAGGGTTAAAGGACCTCTGTGTACAACAGTTTATAGAATTCAAGTATTTCAAGAGAGTTCTGAGAAATTCATGTTTTCACCTTTTTTTCAGAAAGCCTATTCTGAGCATGTTTGGTAGAGAATTTATTTCTGACCATAACTGTGTAGAAACAGGCATTACATGTAAGTTCTTTTCTGTGAATGGTTCTCTTAGCTAGTTATCTTAACACAGCCATTACTTCTCAATTGCTTGATATTTTGTTGGAAAAGTCATCATTAGGTTTCTCCCATTGAAACCAAGGTAAGAAGGTATAAAGCCCTTTTGCTAAAACAGTAGAAGCAAAGCTTCAGCAGTCTGACTAAAGATGTGCAGGGTTAAGGGAACTGTGTGTACAACAGTGCTTAGAATTCTATTATTTCAAAGGACTTTGTTTCAATGGAGGAAAACCTAATGATGTAATTTCCAGGAAAAGAAGCCAAAGCATTTGAAATGTAATGCCTGAGTTTAAGAAAAGTAGCTAAGAGAAAGCTGTGACAGAAAAGAACTTCTCAGTAATCCCTGTTTCTAGAGAGTAATGCTCAGATATAACTTGTCTACCAAACATGCTTATAACAGTTTATCTTAAAAAAGGTAAAAACCTGAATTTCTCAAAAGTCTTTTTAAATACTCGAATTCAGGGCACTGTTGTACACAGAGTTGCTTTAACCCTCCATATCTTTAGTCAGACAGCTTAAATTTGCTTTCACTTTTTGGGCAAATGGCCTTTCTATGTGACCTCAGTGATTTCAATGGGAGAAAACCTAATGATGCCATTTCCACCAAAAGAAGTCAAAGCAGGTGATAAGTAATGCTTTTTTTTAAGACAACTAGCTAAGGGGGCGGAGCCAAGATGGCGGAGTAGAAACAGCTCGTCCAAGCCTCTCTCCCCACAGATTCCCCCCAAAGTATGTAAAAGGGGACTCTGAACAACTTCTGGAGCCCCAGCACCCACAGAATGACACAGAGAAGCTAACCTCCCGCTGAGGACAGCCCAGCAGCCCTACAGGAAGGACCAGCGCAGAGGTCTGGGACCTGGCAGCGCGCAAAGCGCAGGAGCTAAGCCGAGCCCAGGTCCCGGTGAGCCGAGGTTTTATCCCCAGGGCGGCAGGGCCAGCATCCGGCTGGAGGAACCCCAGAACACCAGGAGCTGTGGAGACTCCAGAATTATCAACATAGACATGCCTAGGACAAAGTAAGAGGTTAGTGTCCTATGGACTTTGGGACCTGTATTTGGGGAATGCGTCAGCTCCCTCCCCTGGGGGCTAGAAGCCGCTGAGGAGACACGCCATTTTGTAGTTTTCAGAGGCAGCTCTGGCTCCCAGCCTACAAATCGTGGGGAGATACAGTGATCAGTCTTGGGGGGTAATAGCTCTTGTTTTATCCTCCCTGGATCTGGACTGTGATCTAGGGTGGAAGTTGTGGGTGGGTTTACAGCTTGCCAGAAACGGAAGTTGCCCCCCATACGTTCGGGACGAAAATTCCTCTAGCTGGCCTTAAAGCCATAGTGTGGCAACAAGCCCAAAAGTCAAGCAATTAAGTGGCAACATGCCAAGGCAAAGGAAACAGAAAAATGCAACCATAGACTACTATTTTGGGGGCATAGAGCAGGAAAAGAACTGTGAGGTCAGAAGTCCTGCTCCAAAAGCCCCAGGGGAAAACATGAGCAGGTTGCAGGCCATAGAGGACCTTAAGAAGGACTTTAAAAATCAAATAAGAGAAGTGGAGGAAAAATTGGAAAGAGAAATGAGAAGGATGCAGGAAAAGTATGAAATGAGGGTCAACAGCCTGACTGAGGAAAACAACACCTTAAAAAATAGACTAACTCAAATGGCAAAGGAGGCCCAAAAGGGCAATGAGGAGAAGAATGCCTTGAAAAGTCAAATTTGCCAGATGGAAAAAGAATCTCAAAAGTTCACTGAGGAGATTCATTCCTTCAGAGTTAGACTGGAGCAAATGGAAGCTAGTGACTTTATGAGAAATCAAGATGCTGTTAAGCAGATCCAAACAAACGAAAGATTAGAAGGCAATGTGAAATATCTCATGGGAAAAGCCACTGACCTGGAGAATAGATCCAGGAGAGACAATTTAAAAATTATTGGACTACCTGAAAGCCATGATCAAGGAAAGAACCTAGAAATCACCCTTCAAGAAATTCTCAAGGAAAACTGCCCTGATGTTTTAGATCCAGAGGGCAAAATAGAGGTTGAAAGAATCCACCGATCACCTCCTGAAAAAGATGCCAAAAAGAAAACTCCCAGAAATATTATAGCCAGGTTCCAGAATCCCCAGATCAAGGAGAAAATACTACAAGCAGCCAGGAAGAAACAATTTCAATATTGTGGAAACACAATCAGAATAGCCCAGGACCTTGCAGCTTCTACACTGAGGGATCGAAGGGCATGGAATATGATATTCCAGGGGGCAAAAGAACTGGGAATGAACCCAAGGGTCACCTATCCAGCAAAACTGAGTATTTTGTTTCAGGTGAAAATATGGTCATTCAGTGGAATAGAGGACTTTCAAGCATTCTTGAGGAAAAAACCAGAATTGAATAGAAAATTTGACATCCAGACACAGGAAGGAAGAGATGCCTGAGAAGGTAATCGGGGAAGAGAGATCAAGGGGAACTTATCAAAGTTGAACTATTTTCATTCCTATATGGAAAAGCAATAACTGTGACTGATGATACCTTTCTCACTATGAAAATAATGGAAGAAGGGGGTGTGGTCATATGAATACATATGTGAATGTGTGTGTATGGTTACAGTTATATATGGATAGAGGGCATAGGTTGAATTTGTTGGGAAGGGAGAATACTCAAGGGATGAAATTATGAGGTGAGAGAGGAAAGTGGCAAGAGGAGATGGGGAGAGACAGGGTAGGGTAAACTATCCCTTGTAGAAGAAGCAAGGGGAAGTGGTTGCAAAGGAGGCAAGAATAAGGAAGGCTAAAAAGGCAAAACCACATTCACATTGAATTTGGTTCAGGGAGAAAATGACATGCATACTAAATGGGATATCTCAACCTGCAGCAGGATAGGGGGAAGGGGGATGAGAGGAGGGATGATGGATGGGAGGGCGTCCTTGGGGTGAGGCAAGGTAGGAAGTACCCACTATAGAAGAGGGACAGGATCATGTAGGGAATGGACCAGGTGGGGGAGGGATGAGTGGGAGGGAATTATAAGCAGCCTAATACAATATATCTACTATGATAATGTTTTGCATAGCTAGACGTGTACAACATATACTGAATTACTTATCTCCCAAGAAGGAATGGGTGACAAGGGAGGAAGGAAATGGATCTGAAATTTGAGGTCTTAACATTAAATGTGTCAAATATATATTAATACTATTATTAATACTCTTTTGCTTGTAATAGAGAGATAAGATGTGCAGGCACTGGGACACAAAGATTCACGTTCCTCTAATGGAAAAGTCGATGGGGGTATGGGAGAGAGCAGATTGGAGGAAGCGATATCTTGTGGGACTACTATTCTGGGAGGTTGGGTAGGGGAATAATGGGGGGAAAATGATTGTAACTCAAAATCTGGCAGAAATGAATGATGTAAAACAGAAGTTAATAAAGCATTTGTTTAAAAAAAAAAGACAAGTAGCTAAGAAAAAGCTGGATAGAAAAGAAATTCTAGGAAATCCCTGATCCTAGAGAGTTAAGCTCAGATATACCTTTTGTAACAAACATGCTTGTAACAGTCTATCTGAAAAAAGGTAAAAACATGAATTTCTCAGAAGTCTTTTGAATTTCTTGAATTCAAAGCACTTTTATACTCAGAGTTGCTTTAACCTTTCCTATCTTTAGTAAGAATGCTGAAGCTTTGCTTTTACATTTTTAGCAAAAGGCCTTTTTATCTCTGCTCATTGGTTTCAATGGGGGGAAAACATATGGATGACATTTCCAGAAAAAGAAGCCAAACCATGTCATATGGAATGCCTAAGTTCAAGACAACTAGCTAAGAGAAAGCTGTGACAGAAAAGATCTTCCGCATAATCGCTGTTTCTAGAGAGTTATGCCCAGATATACCTTTTCTACGAAACATGCTTGTAACAGTCTATCTGAAAAAAGGTAAAAACATGAATGTCTCAGAAGTCTTTTGAAATACTTGAATTCAAGCCACTGTTATACACACAGTTGCTTTAACCCATCACATCTTTAGTCTGACTGCTGCAGCTTTCCATTTACTTTTTTAATAAAAGGTCTTTTTATCTGCTCTCATTGGTTTCACTGGGGAAAACTTAATGATGCAATTTCCATGAAGATAAGCCAAAGTATTTGTTATGGAATGGGTCCATTAAAGACAACTGGCTAAGGGAAAGCTGTGACAAAAAAGAACTTCCGGTTAATCCCTGTGTCTAGAGAGTTATGCTCAGATATACCTTTTCTACCAAACATGCTTGTAACAGTCTATCTCAAAAAAAATTCAAAACCTGAATTTCTCTGAAGACTTTTAAAATACTTGATTTCAAAGCACTGTTGACACTGCGTTGCTTTAATCCTCGACATCTTTGGTAAGACTGCTGAAGCTTTGCTTTTACTTCTTTAGCAAAAGGCTTTTATATCTGCCCTCATTGGTTACAAAGGGCAAAAACTTAATGATGACATTTCCACGAAAAGATGCCAAAGCATTTGAAATGTAATGCCTGTGTTTAAGAAAAGTAAGTAAGAGAAACCTGGATGGAAAAGATTTTCCTCCTTATCCCTGTTCCTAGAGAGTTATGCTTAGATAAACCTTTTCTACCAAACATTCTTGTAACACTCTATGTATTAAAAGGTAAAAATATGAATTTCACAGAAGTCTTTTGATATACTTGCCTTCAAAGGACTGTGGTACACAGAGTTGCTATAACCCTAGTCATATTTAGTCAGACTGCTGAAGCTTTGCTTTTACTTTTCTAGCAAAAGGCCTTTATATCTGCACTAATTGATTTCAATGGGGGAAATCCTAATCATGCCATTTCCACAAAAAGAAGGCAAAGCATTTGATATGAAATGCCTGTATTTAAGACAGCCAGGTGGAAAACCTAATGATGCCATTTCTAGCAAAAGAAGCCAAAGAATGTGTTATGTAATGCCTTCATTTAAGGCAACTGGCTAAGATAAACTGTGCCCGAAAAGAACTTCTCAGTAGCTAAAGAAAGCTGTTAAAAGAACTTCTCAGTAATAACTGTTTGTAGAGAGTTATGCTCAGATATACCTTTTCTACTAACAATGCTCGTAACAGTCTATCTGAAACAAGGTATCAACCTAAATTTCTCCTCTTGTAGGGGCGGGGTCTGAGGGTCACGCAGGGTCTGAGGGTCACGCCGAACAAGCTTAGGCAAAGACCTTTTATGGTAAAGAGTTTGATTGATCTTGGGGATTGGTCAGAAGGGCACTTCCGTGTTCAGGGGAGATATAAGGGGCGGCTGGGAGGAAGAGAGAGAGGAAGATGTAGCTGCTGCAATAAAGTGTGCTTCACCTGCTTGACTCCGGTGTTCCGTCTGGTGATTTCCTGCCCCAGGAGAAAGGGAGGGGCGGGCCGGTGACGACCGAAGACCCTTGGATGGGTGAGTAGAGGTCCCGCGCGTAGAGCGGCGTAGGCTAGAGACCGGGCGTTACAGATTTGGCGCCCGAACAGGGACTTCTGGGACTCTCAGGGGTTTCTGCCCTGGTCTCCTGTCGCCTTTCGCGGCGAGACTAGCCCGTTGACGGGCGGACCAGTCGGCTCTCTGCCTTCTGTGAAGGCAGAGAAGGGTGTGGAAATGGGAGGCGCAAAGAGTCTCCCTCTCTTTGGGCCGGAGGATGAGCGGGTGATAGCACTCCAGTTAAAAGGGTTGTTAGCAGAAAAGGGGCTTTCGATTTCACAGGGAAGGGCTGAGGACTTTATTCGCAAGTTACTTAGGGTTTGCCCTTGGATGAGACATTCGGGAATAATAGTGGATCGCATCCCGATTGTCAGACATCAGATGGCTGCTTATGAAAATACAAACCCGGGGTTTTTGGACCCCCAAGATTTTGGCATCTTTAAAACCCTTGAGGCGATCCTTACCCCCACCGCTATTCCTTTGTCTCTCACGACGGCCACGCAGACTGAGCCTGAAGCGAAGGGGGCAGAAGGCGGAGACAAAGGGGCCCAGGGCCCCCGAGGATTACGGTCCCGGAGGGAGGTGGTGGTGCAGATAGAGGAGGAAAGCGGGGGAAACGGGGAGGATGGAAGGAGAGATCATTACCCTTGGGGAGAATTAAAAAAGACCTCCTCCAGTGAGAGTGCTAAAGAGGGAAGTAACCCCGAGATGCCAGATTATAAAAATTTTAAAGGTGCAGACTCCCGAGGAGGGGAGATGACTTTTAAAGAAGGAGGTTCATCCTCTGCAAGAGAGTCCTATAATGCCCCGGCCTCTGCGGGGGAAGGGAACAGTAGGGTAAGAGGAAGTGGGCACGCCCTAGAACCCTCCGAAGAGAGAAGCGGATATCAAGTGCAGGCACTCACTGAAAAAGACAGGGTGATTATTAAGGATTGTTTACACGGAGCTCTCTCGGCCCCACACCAGCCCGGGCAGGCCCCACCCCGTTCCGATTCTTCTTTGGGTTTGCCCACTCTTTCTTCGGCTCCCCTCGCCACTGTTCCAGCCGCTGATGTGGTCTGGAATTTGGGAGATGCCGGTGTTCTTTGTTTTATTTTGCTCCCTACTAATTCTTGTATGCCCGCCGAGCGGAGTTTGCCCTGTCTTGGATTGTATCAACAGCAGGCGTTCCCAGGTTTTGGAGTCCCAAATTGGAATGTGACTGTGCCCCGTAATACTAGATTTAGGGGAAGGGCCCCCAGTGTTGTTTTTTCCCCGCTTTTGAAAATGTTTTATCTCCGGGGAGGCATTCTTGTATTGAATCAAAGAATGGACCTATTAGAAGAGAGATTAAGTGTGATGGAGGGTTTGGGAGCTTGTTGGCCTCGGCTCGAAGGCATTTGTGTGACCTCATACCCATACCTCAACGACTCAGCCCCGGCAGCTCTTGCTAGAAATCTTTATAATTGAACTTAGGGCCACCTACCGACGCCTTAATAACACCCATGTTTCTATTCCCCCGTTGGGAGGGATGGAGACAGTGTCTGATTGGTGGAGGTCCTTCCTCGATTGGTGGCGTCGCCCTTGGTCTATGGGGATCGTTGCTGTGGTGGGTGTCGTGGTCCTGGTCATGGTTGTTGCGGTCTCAGCCCTGGTTTGTAAGAGGGTTTGCCAGCTTATGCAGCTGTCCCGGTTGGGATACAGAGCCGTATCGGCTCAAGCAGCAGGTGAGACCCAGAACCTTTGGCTCTCCCAGTGGGGAGACAGATTGGGGGCCACCGTGGTGCCCGGGGATAAGACGCACCCCTCCGATGACGGGCAACCTCTCTTAGAGACTGCCGCCTAAGACAGGACCTGAGGGCGCTGGGTTCCCAAGACGGGTAAGGACAGATCTCTTGGAGTTGACCTAAGCCAGGAGGCTGCGCTCCCCAGAAATTCCGGGGCCAAATCTCCCTGCTTGCACCCATCGAGTCCAGAGACGCCATGATAGGCCCATGTACCCCCATGCACTTGAGTCCCGTAGATAGAGGGATGTTTGCCAATTAATTTTAAAAGGGGTGAGTTGTAGGGGCGGGGTCTGAGGGTCACGCAGGGTCTGAGGGTCACGCCGAACAAGCTTAGGCAAAGACCTTTTATGGTAAAGAGTTTGATTGATCTTGGGGATTGGTCAGAAGGGCACTTCCGTGTTCGGGGGAGATATAAGGGGCGGCTGGGAGGAAGAGGAGAAGAGATGTAGCTGCTGCAATAAAGTGTGCTTCACCTGCTTGACTCCGGTGTTCCGTCTGGTGATTTCCTGCCCCAGGAGAAAGGGAGGGGCGGGCCGGTGACGACCGAAGACCCTTGGATGGGTGAGTAGAGGTCCCGCGCGTAGAGCGGCGTAGGCTAGAGACCGGGCGTTACATTCTCTGAAGTCTTTTGAAATACTTGAAATTCAAAGCACTGTTGTATGCAGAGTTGTTTACACCTCCACAGCTTTAGTCAGTGTGCTGTAGCTTTGCATTAACTTTTTTAGCAAAAGGCCTTTAAAACTGCACTCATTTTTAATGGGGGAAAACTTAATGATGCCATTTTCAGGAAAAGAAGCCAAATCATTTGAAATGTAATGCCTGTGCTTAAGACAACTAGCTAAGAGAAAGCTGTGACACAAAAGAACTTCTGAGTAACCCCTGTTTCTAGCGAGCTTTGCTCAGATATACATTTCTAGCAAACGTTTGTAACAGTCTATGAGAAAAAAAAGGTAAAAACATGAATTTCTCAAAATTCTTTTGAAATACTTGAATTCAAGGCACTGTTGTACACAGAGTTGCTTTTACCCCCCACATCTTTAGTCAGACTGCTGCAGCTTTGTTTTTACTTTTGTAGCAAAATATCTGCCCTCATTGGTTTCAATTGGGAAAACCTAATGATGCCATTTCTATGAAAATAAACCAAAGCATTGAGACTGGGGGGGAAGTGTGACTTTACAGACTTCTTTTACAAATCGGTTTTACAGACATAGGTCCCAAAGCACCCCATTTACAAGTTGATGTTACACATTGACATTACATACTGATGTTACAAACATATATACATCCCTAGGACCCCTTCATTCCTCCCTTAAACAGATGGCACCCAAACCATTTGGGGGCAAGGGGCGATGATCTCAGCTTCCCAAACTGCTTCTCTCTGGGAAGGGGCGTAGAGCTGTCCCTGCCTCACAGGGTTCTATCGTTCAAGGGGCAGGGGGTCTGTAGCCAGTGTCCAGACCTTGGCCGACGTCAGGTCCAGAGGGTGAATGGTCATGATCTTGGACAGGGGTTGGTACTCAGCCCGAGCTATCATCTGTAAGTGAAGGGTGCTGAGCCTAGAAGACACAAATCTAGCAAAAAATTAAACAAACAATGGCCAAAAGAAGTAGGAGAAAATTGACCAGAAGTGGGGTGAGGATGGGCTAGTATAACCCATTACTCAGATTTCTCCACTGTCCTTCATATTTCTACGTACTACATAGACAAGGTACACACAAGTTTTTATTCTTTTACCAACATAACTGTACTGCCTATAACAAAAGAGGTTCCTAGCTTGAACCTCACAACTGAATAGTAGACATACATCCTTGTTTCACAAAGCTTGTTTATCCTCAGATTATATTCACTCTGGAAGAAAGAGACACTTCAGAAATTGAATCTTGTACATGTACATTCAGTTACAAATGTTAACTTTTGCTTAGATAATGGAATGACTACAAATTCAGACCAAAACAGCAAGATCTCTTCTGATTTTCATCTCATTACATTAGTTTAGCAATAAATTTATCTTACAAATGAAAGTTTTAATAGGCCTCTTAAAATTACACTAGAGATTTAAAAATTTCTTCTGAAAGTATTTTCCCTTCTTTTAAAACAGTTTCAAGATTTATAACTGGTCACTAAACTTTTATGAAGAAAGTTATTTGAAAACTTTTAAAATAGTCTTAAGCAATTTGCATAAATCTCTGCACATTTCGCAATTCCAAAGGAAAAATAATATTAGATTTTCCAGTAAGCTTACACGCAAGAACTTATATCTCTTACTGACTCCTTCCTCAGATCATAGAAACTTGCTATAGAAGAAAAAAAAAAAAACAGGGATATGTGACATTCCAAATATGACAGGATAAAACTTCCTTGACTCTGTTTAAATTCAGGTAAAGTCACAGATATCCAACCACGCAGTATCTGTTCCATCTTATAGCTAGACTCAGGAATAGGTGGGAAACAGTCCTTTTCAAAGGAACCCCATGGGTAAACTGAGCCAGGAGGGATCCCATCCCAGACAGAGGCTAAGATTGTCCCTTTGGCCTTTACCAAACGTAGACTTCCACTTATCAGCAGTACACATTCCCTCTGAGTAGCTTGTGGCATTTTCTCTCACATACTGATTTAATATAGACAACTGTACCCAAATTCAAACTCAAAATAAAATTTAGTTATGGTCCCAAGTGCCTTTTACCTCAAACAACAAGCTTCACCTATCACAGCTTAGACCTAGTTAGTTATTTTTATTTTCATGGAGCTGCACTGAGCAATGAAGATTTATCAGGTCTCACATATGTAAGGGATTCCATTGACCAACTTTCCTTTAAATAGGATTGCCTCACCGACAACATGCAAGTCGGCAGTTCCCTTTATGAGTACAGATACAGAGATTCAAAAGAAAACTAACAAACAATTGTCGCTTCAATGTTCAAAAGTCCCATTTCATACAACTGTGAGGGGTTACACCAGCTGATGGGAGTTCTCTGGCTGTTTTCCATCCATCCATCCTCAGCATAGCATTCCAGCTTCTTTCTCTTCTGCCTCCTTAAATACTTCCTCACACGCTTCTAAACCTACTTAAACCATCTGATACAAAGGTATCCAGACCACTATTTAGAGACAGGAGGGGCTTGGAGATCCCCATTTGTCCCCAAACCTTCTTATCTGCCTTCCATATGTCCAATCAAACCTTTATATTTCCAAATTTCTCAAATCCATTATCTAGATTTCACAAAAATTTAACTCGTCCTAGTAAAGCCAGTTGTTAGAGATCATTTTAATCTTTTGTACATAGACTTTGCTACTTCTCAGCAAGTTAGGTTCATGTAAAACTACACTTAAACAAGTTCTTTTCCCAGGCTGAATAACCTTGCCTAATAGAGATAGTTTCTAGGGAATCTGGCAGTTTTACAACATAAGGAAAATTGATATGAATTTTAAGCAGGAGAGAATGGGGGAAGGGCTAATAATGATGCCCCTGCTTAGCCAATTCTCATACATGCAGGAGGACTCTTCTGAATGGGCAGAACTAGTCAGAATAACGTTTTCATCCAGTCTCCTCCTTTCCACATACAGTAGTCAAGTAACAATTTTAGATTTTAACATTAAAAAAATTCCCATAGTTTCATCAAATCATTCTGATTATAAGCAATTAACTACAGATAATATCTAATGCACTAATGGGCAGATTTATCTCTACTTGCTGTCCTTCTCTCCCTGCTTCCTTTCCCAGGACTAATAAGATTGTTACCCCATCATCTCATACCAAAGATCTTATAAATCATTTCTTCATAAGAATATTTCCCTTTTTCAAAGACAGTTTATCCTGGTATCATTAACTACTATACAATTCCTAAATTTTCTGGTCATAAATTCTTTTCCCCCAGTAATTAACAAAATTTATGCAAGGAGGTCTCACAGGTCTTTTCTTCACATAATTACCAATAATTACCTTTCAGAGGTATACATTTGTAAATACTTGGTTTATGCGATAACACCAAATAGCTTGGTTACACAATCTTACAAGTTTAAACAATCTTAACTGAAACTTCCTTTTAAACAAAGACAGACCTGGAAGCTTATGATTTCCCAAATAACAATACTCCAAGACTTTAAGAGAAACTGCTTCTTTTAGAGCATAGATAATACAACTTTTTACCAGTAACAATATCATAAATAATTATCATGTGCTTAAATTTGAACTTTGAAATAAAAACAAATGAATTACCAATCTTGTGACCTTAAAATCAAGTTTTTGAAGTTACACAGAACTAAAATTTTTCTTGTTGCCACATACCCAATCAACTTATCACTACAAATCAATTACATCCTGGAATCTCACATAGATGGTCAATGTGGTGATCCATAAACCTTCAAATTAACATAAATACATCCTTAGATGAAGCAAGCTTAAAATCCACATCTCTATATTTTTCTTTCCTTTTCCCTCAAGTTTCTCATTTGCTCTATAAATTCTACAAAATGCCTTTACAATTCACTGTGCACAATTTTTCACTTCATCATTAGTAAGGTGGAAACTATAACTTTAAGTCACTGCATATTTCCAGAATAGCCCAAAAGTTAAATGAACAATCAGCTATCACAGTAAATATCAGCAGTTATTACCACTACTCGTTTGTATCCCAAATATAACAGCTTTAAATTGTCAGATCTTATAACATAAAAAAAAATCCAATTCACGTGAAATAAATATGAGACAGGATTAGCAGAACTGAAAAAGTAACATAGCTTGTTTTACACAACTTTTTCTCCATCTTTTAGCTTCAAGAAATTTCAGATTGAAAACTGCTTTATCTAACAACATTTCTGGCTCACGATGGTCACTCAAACTTTTACAGTATAAGAGGATTTTACAATTAAGAGCACCATAATAACACAATGACATTATGGCATTAATTGCATTTCCAATTCATCACATACAAAGATTATTGGTAGAAGAATTGGGCTTACCAAGTACAGAGGTTTTTCTTCTCTCCCCACAACTGCAGAACCTTGTTGTGGACCCAGGAAATTGAAAGGAGAGAGGGTCCATCTGCATGCCTGGAGGTGTGGGCTTTGGGGTACCCAGGGTGTTGCCAGGCCCCTCGATATAGTTGCTATGCTATCAAGTAGGGGAGCTTAACTCAAATTCCCTATATTCTTTAGCACTCTCGATTTTTTTTCTTTCTAGAATGAGAGACTTTAATAAATTTTGTAAAATGTTTTTAGCCGATTTAAGTTTTACTCCAATAAATGTTATGTATGTGTCCCCTCCTTACAAAACCTTCTTTGAAAGTGATAGCTTTGATCTCTGCAGCAAATGATATTGGGGAGGCACCTTCCCCCTTTCTCACTACTAGAGAACCAAAAGAAAATTCACTTCTTCTTATCAAATCTTAGAAAATATTCCAATTTTCCTGAATGCCAAACAGTAAAATGAATTCTGACTTATCTTTAGCATCAAATTAGGAGTGACACTTTTTACTTCTCCTATGAATTTAAATGACTTACAGTTTTATTCTAACACACAAATTTTTCCTCTTTTAGGTGAGGCAGGAAATAGTTAAATTCTCTTCTGCCTGCCTCTCTTTCTTTCCTTCTCCAGCCTGCATTCAGCATCGGTGAAGGGAGCTTGTCCAGGGTTGTTGACCACCAGGGTTTCTCTCAGGAGAAAGAGCTGGGCAGAAGTGGGGGTTTTGTCAGAACCTGGGACCTGGTACCTAGATAGAGAACTAGGGCCATAGGGGGTGCCCCCACGAGTATGTGAGGGACTAGTGAGATCAGAGGTAGAGTCCGGCTGGACCGGGTAGGGAGGTGGAGGAGAAGAAGGGGATAGGGGATCCCCAGATGCCCCATCTCCTCGGGGGAGGGAGGTAAAACAGGATATAAGGGAGTTTTGATGTTAACCGAATCTCAGAACTTGGAAGGGTCCTGCTCCTTCGGGACTGTTTCCATTACTTGGACTGGTATCCAGGAGCGACGGTAGGGTGCTGTAACCAATCCAGGTGGTGACATAAGGGATTTTGTCAGGGTGGCCCCCTGGAGCATAAACTACGGTCTTAAACTTACTGGCAAACATGAGATCAAAAGAACCCTCATGAGGCCACGCGATTGTAAAAGTGGGCCAATCTATCTGATACAGGTGGTTGAGGGCTGATTTACAGACATGGAAACCCTAGCTCCTGGCCATCAGCCTGAAAGTGGCAAAATCTTTTAACACTTGTTGGAGCTGGGTCAGGGAGCTAGATGTTAATTGCCCCATTGAAAACTAAATTAGAGACTCTTGCAGTGAAAGTGGTTAAGCCCAGCAGGTAGAAGACAGTGGACTGACAAAAAGCAGAACAAAATACACACAGAGCAAAACAGACAGTGAGAAGGCAGAAGCAAAGTTCCCCAGGGAGCATTTCAGGAGGAACTGAGAGTGAAGGAAAAGAAATGAACAGACTCCCACAGAAACAGGCTCCCACCCCTGGTGTCCCGGGGAGGAGCAGTGAAGACGGGTTGTGCCTCATCAGGCCCCATACAATCACACCAGACGAGTACCCACCAGAACAGATACAGAACGCTTCAGAGAGAATTTGGTGGGTTCGACATTCTTCAAAAGGCACTGTCAGAGAGGGTGGCCGATATAAGCAAATCGCTGGCCTTCCCCACCCTCTACCGGCACCTCTGGGAGAAACCGAAACCTTGGTCATGGCAAGGCTAACAGGTGACTAGTCAACTCAAGACCTCGGTCCACTCGTAATGGCATGTCTCCTCAGGGGCTTCTAGCCTCCAGGGGAGGGAGCCAACGCATTCCCTAAATACCAGTCCCAAAGTCCATAGTACACTAACTTCTTACTTTGTCCTAGGCATGTTTATGTTGATAATTCTGGAGTCACCACAACTCCTGGTGTTCTTGGGTTCCTTGATCAGGCTGCTAACACTGCGGCCCTGGGGCTAACACCTAGGCTCACACGGACCTGGTTTAGGCTCGGGTCCTGTGCTCTGAATGCTGCACTCTGCCAAGTCCCAGACCGCAGTGCTTGTCCTTCCTGCAGGGCTGCTGGGCTGTCCTCAGCAGGAGGTTAGCTTCTCCGTGTCGTTCTGTGGGTGCTGGGGCTGCAGAACTTGTTCAGAGTCCCCTTTTACATAGTTTGGGGGAATCTGGGGGCATAGCGGCTTGGACAAGGTCTTTCTACTCTGCCATCTTAGCTCCGCCCCCCTTATTTGTCTCTACCCAACATTCTTGTAACAGTCTATCTGAGAAAAGGTCAAAACCTAAATTTCATAGATGTCTTTCGATATACTTGAATTCAAAGCACTGTTGTACACAGAGTTGCTTTTACCCTCCATATCTTTAGTTAAACTGCTGAATCTATTCTTTTACTTTATTAGCAAAAGGCCTTTGTATCTGCCCTCAATTGTTTCAATGGGAGAAAACCTAATGATGCCATTTCCATGAGAAGAAGGCAAAGTATGTGATATGTAATGCCTCTAATGAAGACAAATAGTTAACAGAAAGTTGGATAGAAAAGAACTTTTGGGTAATCCCTATCCCTAGAGAGGTATGCTCAGATATACCTTTTCTACCAAACATGCTTGTAACAGTCTATCTGAAAAAAGGTAACAACATGAATTTATCAGAAGTCTTTTGAAATACTTGAATTCAAAGAACTGTGGTACACAGAGTTGCTATAACCCTCCACATCTTTAGTCAGATTGCTGATGCCTTGCTTTAACTATTGTAGGAAACGGCCTTTATATCTGCCATCATTGTTTTTAATGGGGAAAACCTAATCATGCCCTTTCCAAGAAAAGAACCCAAAGCATTTGATAAGTAATGCCTCCGTTTAAGACAATTAGCTAAGAGAAAGCTGTTCCAGAAAAGAATTTCTGGGCAATCCTTCTTTATAGAGAATTATTCTCAGATATACCTTTTCTACCAAATATGCTTGTAACAGTCTATCTGAAAAAAGATCAAACCCTGAATTTCTCTGGTCTTTTAAAATACTTGAATTCAAAACACTGTTGTACACAGAGTTGCTTTAATCCTCCACAATTTTAGTCAGACTGCTAAACCTTTGCTTTTACTTTTGTAGCAAAAAGCCTTTATATCTACCCTCATTGGTTTCATTTGCAGAAAACCTAATCATGTCATTTCCACGAAAAGAATGCAAAGCATTTGATATGCAATGCCTGTATGTAAGACAACTAGCTAAGAGAAAGCTTTGACAGAAAGGAACTTCCTGATAATCCCTGTTTCTAGAGAGTTATGCCCACATAAACATTTTCTACCCAGCACTCTTGTAACAGTCTATCTGAATAAAGGTAAAAACCTAATTTTCTCAGAAGTCTTTTCAAATACTTGAATTCAAAGCACTGTGGTACAAAGAGTTTCTTTTACCCACCACAGCTTTCGTCAGACTACTGAAGCTTTGCTTTTACTTTTTTTGAATAAAGCCTTTATATCTGCCCTCATTGGTTTTAATGGGGGAAAACCTAATGATGCCATTTCCATGAAAAGAAGCCAAAGCTTGTGATAAATAATGCCTTTGTTAAAGACAACTAACTAACAGAAAGCTGGACAGAAAAAAACTTCTGGGTAATCCATGTTCCTAGAGAGTTATGCATAGTTATACCTTTTCTACCAAACATGCTTGTAACAGTCCATCTGAAAAAAGGCAAAAACATGAATGTCTCAGAAGTCTTTTGAAATACTTGAATTCAATGCACTGTTGTACAAAGAGTTGGTTTAATGCTCGACATCTTTATTCAGACTGCTGAATCTATGCTTTTACTTTTTTAGCAAAAGGCCTTCATATCTGCCTTCCTCGGTTTCAAAAGGGGAAAACATAATGATGCCATTCTAAAGAAAGGAAGACAAGGCATTTGGTATGAGCCCGCGTTTAAGACAACTAGCTAAGAGAAAGCTGTGATAGAAAAGAATTTCCATGTAATCCCTATTTCTACAGAGTTATGCTAAGATATAACTTTTCTACTAAACATGCTTATAACAATCTATCTGAAAAAAGGTAAAAACATGAATGTCTCAGAAGTCTTTTGAAATACTTCAATTCAAGGTACTGTTGTACACAGCTTTCCTTTTACTCTCCACATTTTTAGTGTGACTGCTGCAGCTTTGCATTTACTTTTTTAACAAAAGGTGTTTATATCTGCCCTCATTGATTTCAATGGGGAAAAATTAATGATGCCTTTTCAATGAAGAGAAGCCAAGGTATTTGATATATAATGCCTCCTTTTGTGACAACCAGCTAAGAGAAAGCTGTGACAGAAAAGAACTTCCGGGTAATCCCAGTTTCTAGATATACTTTTTCAGATATACTTTTTCTACCAAACATGCTTGTTACAGTCTATCTGAAAAAAAGGTCAAAACCTGAATTTCTGTGAAGTCTTTTAAAATACTTGAATTCAAGTACTGTGGTACACAGAGCTGCTTTAACCCTGCACATCTTTAGTCAGACTGCTGAAGCTTTGCTTTTACTTTTGTAGCAAAAGGCCTTTAAATTAGCCCTCATTGGTTTCAATGGGGGAAAACTTAATGATGCCATTTCAATGAAAAGTAGCAAAGCATTTGAAAGGTAATGCCTATATTTAAGAAAACTAGCTAAAAGAAAGCTGTGCCAAAAAAGAACTTTTGAGTAATCCCTGTTTCTAGAGAGTTATGCTCAGATATATATTTCTACCAAACATGTTTGTAAAAGTCTATTTGAAAAAAGGTAAAAACCTGAATTTATCAAAAGTCTTTTGAAATACTTGAATTCAAAGCACTGTTGTTCACAGAGTTGCTTTTCCATTCCACATCTTTAGTCAGACTGCTGCAGTTTTGCTTTTACCTTTTTAACAAAAGGCCTTTATATCTGCCCTCACTGGTTTCACCTGGGGAAAACTTAATAATGCCATTTCCTTAAAAAGAAGCCAAAGGTTTTGAAATGTAATGCTGGGTTTAAGAAAACAAGCTAAGAAAAAGCTGTGACAGAAAAGTACTTCTGGGTAATCCTTGTTTCTAGAGAGTTATTCTCAGATATACATTTTCAACCAAATATGCTTGAAATATTCTATCTAAAAAAACATCAAAACCTGAATTTCTCTGAAGTCTTTTAAAATACTTGAATTCAAAGCACTGTTGTACACAGAGTTGCTTTAGTCCTGGACAACTTTAGTCAGACTGCTGAAGGTATGCTTTTACTTTTTAAGCAAAAGGGCTTTATATCTGCCCTCATTGGTTTCAATGGGGGAAAACCTAATGATGCCATTTCCAAGAAAAGAAGCCAAAGCATTTGACATATGATTGCGTTTGAGACAACTAGCTAAGAGAAAGCTGTAATAGAAAAGAACATCTGGGTAATCCCTATTTCTAGAGAGTTATGCTCAGATATACCTTTTCTATGAAACATGCTTGTAAGAGTCTATCTGAAAAAAAGGTCAGAACCTGAATTTTTCTGAAGTCTTTTAAAATACTTGAATTCAAAGCCATGTTGATACAGAGTTACTATAACCCTCCCCATCTTTAGTCAGACTGCTGAAGCTTTGCTTTTACTTTTTTAGCAAAAGGCCTTTATATCTGCCCTCATTTGTTTCAATGGGGGAAAAACCTAATGATGCCATTTCCACGAAAAGAGGCCAAAGCATTTGAAATGTAATGCCTGTGTTTAAGAAAACTAGCTAAGAGAAATCTGGACAGAAAAGAATTTCCGGGTCATCTCTGTTCCTAGAGTGTTATGTTCAGATATACCTTTTCTAACAAACATGCTTGTAACAGTCTATCTGAAAAAAAGGTAAAAATATGAATTTCTCAGAAGACTTTTGAAATACTTGCATTCAAAGCACTGTGGTAAACAGAGTTGCTATAACCCTCCCCATCTTTAGTCAGATTGCTGAAGCTTTGCTTTTACATTTTTACCAAAAGGCCTTATTATCTCTGGTCATTGGTTTCAATGGGATAAAACTTAATGATGCCATTTCCAGGATAAGTAGCCAAAGCATGTGATATGGAATGCCTATCTTTAAGACAACTAGCTAAGAGAAAGCTGTGATAGCTAAGATCTTCCGATACCTATTCCTAGAAATTTATGCTCAGATAAACCTTTACTACCAAACATAGGTGTAGCAGTCTATCTGAAAAAAGGTAACAACATGAATTTCTCAGAAGTCTTTTGAAACACTTGAATTCAAAGCACTGTGGTACACAGAGTTGCTATAACCCTCCACATCTTTTCTCAGACTGCTGAAGCTTAGCTTTTACTTTTGTAGCAAAAGGCCTTTATATCTCCCCTCACTGGTTTCAATTGGGGAAAACCTAATCATGCCCTTGCCATGAAAATAAGCCAAAGCATTTAAAATGTAATGCCCGGGTTTAAGAAAACTAGCTAAGAGAAAGCTGTGACAGAAAAGAACTTCTGGGTAATCCTTGTTTACAGAGTTATTCTCAAATATATCTTTTCTAGCAAATATGCTAGTAACAGTCTATCTGAAAAAAGGCAGAAACATGAATTTCTTAGAAGTCTTTGGATACACTTGAATTCAAGGCACAGTTCTACACAGAATTACTTTTCTTTTTTAGACAAATGCTTTATTAACTTCTGTTTTACATCATTCATTTCTGCCAGATTTTGACTTACAATCATTTTCCCCCCATTATTCCCCTACCCAACCTCCCAGAACAGTAATCCCACAAGATATCGCTTCCTCCAATCCGCTCTCTCCCATACCTTCTCCCATACTCCCTTCGACTTTCACATTAGAGGAAGGTGAGTCTTTGCATCCCAATGCCTGCACATCTTATCTCCCTATTACAAGCAAAAGAGTATTAATAATAGTATTTATATATATTTGAAACATTTAATGTTATGACCTCAAATTTCAGATCCATTTCCTTCCTCCCTTGTCACCCATTCCTTCTTGGGAATTAAGTAATTCAGTATATGTTGTACATGTCTAGCTATGCAAAACATTACCATAGTAGATATATTGTACAAGCCTGCTTATAATTCCCTCCCACTCATCCCACCCCCCACCTGGTCCATTCCCTACATTATCCTGTCCCTCTTTTATAGTGGGTACTTCCAACCTCCCCTCACCTCAAGGATGCCCTCCCATCCATCATCCCTCCTCCCATCCCCCTTCCCCCTATCCTGCTGCAGGTTCAGATATCCCATTTACTATGTATGTCATTTTCTCCCTGAAACAAATTCAGTTTGAATGTGGTTTTGCCTCTTTAGCCTTCCTTATTCTCCCCCTCTTTTACAAGCACTTCCCCTTGCTTCTTCTGCATGGGATAGTTTACACAACCCTGTCTCTCCCCATCTCCTCTTGCCACTTTCCTCTCTCACCTCATAATTTCATCCCTTGAGTATTCTCCCTTCCCAACAAATTCAACCTATGCCCTCTATCCATATATAACTGTAACCATATACACAAACATTCACATATGTATTCATATGACCACACCCCCTTCTTCCATTATTTTCATAGTGAGGAAGATATCATCAGTCACAGTTATTGCTTTTCCATATAGGAATTTTAATAGTTCAACTTTGATAAGTGCCTTTTGATTTCTTTTCCCTGATTACCTTCTTAGGCATCTCTTCCTTCTTGTGTCTGGGTGTCAAATTTTCTATTCAATTCTGGTTTTTTCCTCAAGAATGCTTGAAAGTCCTCTATTCCAATGAATGACCATATTTTCACCTGAAACAAAATACTCAGTTTTGCTGGATAGGTAACCCTTGGGTTCATTCCCAGTTCTTTTGCCCCCTGGAATATCATATTCCATGCCCTTCGATCCCTCAGTGTAGAAGCTGCAAGGTCCTGGGCTATTCTGATTGTGTTTCCACAATATTGAAATTGTTTCTTCCTGGCCACTTGTAGTATTTTCTCCTTGATCTGGGGATTCTGGAACCTGGCCATAATATTTCTGGGAGTTTTCTTTTTGGGATCTTTTTCAGGAGGTGATCGGTGGATTCTTTCAACCTCTATTTTTCCCTCTGGATCTAAAACATCAGGGCAGTTTTCCTTGAGAATTTCTTGAAGGGTGATTTCTAGGTTCTTTCTTTGATCATGGCTTTCAGGTAGTCCAATAATTTTTAAATTGTCTCTCCTGGATCTATTCTCCAGGTCAGTGGCTTTTCCCATGAGATATTTCACATTGCCTTCTAATCTTTCATTTGTTTGGATCTGCTTAACAGCATCTTGATTTCTCATTAAGTCACTAGCTTCCATTTGCTCCAGTCTAACTCTGAAGGAATGAATCTCCTCAGTGAACTTTTGAGATTCTTTTTCCATCTGGCAAATTCGACTTTTTAAGGCATTCTTCTCTCATTGCCCTTTTGGGCCTCCTTTGCCATTTGAGCTAGTCTATTTTTTAAGGTGTTGTTTTCCTCAGTCAGGCTGTTGACCCTCATTTCATACTTTTCCTGCATCCTTCTCATTTCTCTTTCTAATTTTTCCTCCACTTCTCTTATTTGATTTTAAAGTCCTTCTTAAGGTCCTCTATGGCCTGCAACCCACTCATGTTTTCCCCTGGGGCTTTTGGAGCAGGACTTCTGACCTCACAGTCCCTTTCCCGCTCTATGCCCCCAAAATAGGAGTCTAGGGTTGCATTTTTCTGTTTCCTTTGCCTTGGCATGTTGCCACTTAATTGCTTGACTTTTGGGCTTGTTGCCACACTATGGCTTTAAGGCCAGATAGAGGAATTTTCGTCCCGAACGTGGGGGGGCAACTTCCGTTTCTGGCAAGCTGTAAACCCACCCACGACTTCCACCCTAGATCACAATCCAGATCCAGGGAGGTTAAAGCAAGAGCGATTACCCCCCAAGACTGATCGCTGGATCTCCCTACACATTTGGAGGCTGTGAGCCGGAGCCGCCCCTGAAAACTGCAAAATATCGTGTCTCTTCAGTGGCTTCTAGCCCCCAGGGGAGGGAGCCGACGCATTCCCTAAATAACAGTCCCAAAGTCCATAGGACACCAACCTCTTACTTTGTCCTAGGCATGTCTATGTTGATAATTCTGGAGTCGCCACAGCTCCTGGTGTTCTGGGGTTCCTCCAGCCGGCTGCTGGCCCTGCCGCCCTGGGGCTAAAACTTCGGCTTACTCGGACCTGGGCTCGGCTCCTGTGCTCTGCACGCTTCCCGCTTAGGTCCCGACCGCTGTGCTGGTCCTTCCTGCAGGGCTGCTGTGCTGTCCTCAGCGGGAGGTTAGTTTCTCTGTGTCGTTCTGTGGGTGCTGGGGCTCCAGAAGTTGTTCAGAGGCCCCTTTTACATAGTTTGGCGGAAATCTGGGGTCAGAGTGCCTTGGAAGAGCTGTGTCTACTCCGCCATCTTGGCTCCGCCCCAGAATTCAAGTATTTCAAAAGAATTCTGAAAAATTCATGTTTTTACCTTTTTCAGATAGATTGTTACAAGCATGTTTGGTAGAAAAGGTATATCTGAGAATAATTCTCTAGGAACAGGGATCACCCGGAAGTTCTTTTCTCTCCAGATTTCTCTAAGCTAGTTTTCTTAAATGCAGACATTCCATATCACATGATTTGGCTTCTTCCCTTGGAAATGGCATCAGTAGGTTTTCCCCTTTGAATGCAATGAGGGCAGATATAAAGGCCTTTTGCTAAAAAAATAAAGGCAAAGCTACAGCACTCTTAGTAAAAATATGGAGGGTAAAAGCAAGTCTGTGTACCACAGTGCTTTGAATTCAAATATTTCAAAAGACTTCTGCAAAATTCATAGTTTTACCCTTTTTCAGATAGACTGTTATAAGCATATTTGGTAGAAAAGGCATATCTGTGAAACGTGGAGTGGAATAATAGACAAACCGAGACCACTGAGGCAAGAAAAAGAAAAAAAATTTATTACGAGTTCGAACCCGGGCCCAACCATACATTTTAGATGGAGGACCCCGAGTGTTTCCTCGGGTGCTCTTTTATACAATTAAGAGCTTGTTGATTGGCTTAGTAAGTCCAGCTAAGTCTTAGATACAAGGATTTGGCGGGAAATGATTGGCTGGCAGATTTAGTTGAGTCTTGGAGACAGAGGCTTATTGCCAACTTCATGGGCTATAGGGGAGGGGTAAGAGCAAACAGGTGAAGCGTGGATAGCAGTTGAGGCAGTTGACTCAGTTCCCGAATCTTATAGGTCAACATGACATTGTGGTTAGGGTTGGGAAAGCATGCATTCTTCAAGAAAAAACAAGGTTATTCTATAATCTCCTGAGGTTTGGCCCCATTTCATATTTGGCTCCATTTCATTCCCCACTTCTTTTTATCTAAGGGAATCGAATCCTAGATTCAAACACAATGTTCCTCAGGGATCTTCTGGTAACGGGATCGGAGGAACAAGATGCACAATTCATCAGTGTGGGACTTGAGGAGGGTAAAAAGAGATCTGAGAAGGATCGGGCCAAAAACAAGGGCCAGAAACAATAAAACCAAAGGGCTGGCAAGAGCGGTCAGTAAAGTAGTCGACCAAGGGGATGCAGAAAAAAGAGACTGATACCAATTGTTCTGGGCTTGGCGGGCTTCCTCCCTGTCAGCCAAACGTTTTCGTAATTGGCTCAGGCCATCCCTGACGACCCCAGAGCAATTGGCATAGAAACAGCAGGCTTCACTCTGGTGTAATGTTGTCACGTGGGAATAGAGTCCACTTTGACAGCAGTAGGTGTAGTGGGGATCGTGACGTGTGGTCCCTTCCACCTCTGCTCCAGACCATGAATTTCTTTTTACCAGCACAGAATCCCCAGGTTGAAACAGGTAAGCTGAGGCATAACTCCGGATCGGGATCAGGATCAGGAGAGCTGAGGGAAGGAGTTTTTTTTTTGTTTTTTTTTCTGAATCGCCTGCAGACCCTGAAGGAACTTGATAAAGGGAAGAGTTAGTGATTTCAGCTTTTAGGTCTTCCTAGATTAGAGGAAGAATAGGTGGTAATCTTCCATATGTTAGGGAATGGTCTGGACTTTCTCAGCCTTGAGTTCTGAGCTCTGAGAAAATTTCAGATGCCGGCTGCTCAAGGAAGTCAAAGCTGAGAATCCAAGGACCTAATCATCTCCCCCTTAAACAGTTGGGACCCAAAATCATTTGGGTAGATCTATGTTTCATAGGAAGCTGGGTACACAGATTATATATACAGTATACAGTATACAGTGAATACAGATTCACTCAGGAAGAAAGATAATTCAGAAATTGAATCTTAACATACATTCAGTTACAAATGTTAACTTTTGCTTAGAGCATGAAACAACTACAAATTCGGATCAAAAGAGCCAGATCTCTTCTGTTTTCACAACTCATTACGTTAGTTTAGCAATAAATTTATCTTGCAAATGAAAGTTTTAATAGGCCTCTTAAAATTACACTAGAGATTTGAAAATTTCTTCTAAAAGTATTTTCCCTTCTCTTAACAATTTCAAGATTTATAATTGATCACTAAACTTTTATGAAGAAAGTTAGTTGAAAACTTTCAAAATGACCTTAAGCAATTTGCATACTTTCTGCACATGTTCCAATCCCAAATGAAAAATAGTATTAGATTTTCCAGTAAGCTTACACGAAAGAACTCATATCTGTTACTGACTACATGCTCTGATCATGGAAACTTGCTATAGAAGGAAAAAAAAACAGGGACATGTGACATTCCAAATATGACAGGATAAAACATCCTTGACTCTGTTTAAATTCAGGTAAAGTCACAGATATCCAACCATGCAGTATCTGTTCCATCTTATAGCTAGACTCAGGAATAGGTGGGAAACATTCCTTTTCAAAGGAATCCCATTGGTATACTGAGCCAGGAGGGATCCCATCCCAGACAGAGGCTAAGATTGTCCCTTCGGCCTTAGCAAATGTAGACTTCCACCTATCAGCAGTACAGGATCACATTCCCTCTGAGTAGCTTGTGGCATTTTCTCTGAGATACTGATTTAATGCAGACAACTATACCCAAATTCAAACTCAAAATAAAATTTAGTTATGGTCCCAAGTGCCTTTTACCTCACACAACAAGCTTCACTGATCACAGCTTAGAGCTAGTTAATTATTTTTATTTTCATGGAGCTGCACCAAGCAATGATGATTTATCAGGTCTCACAAATGTAAAGAATTCCAGCGACATCTTTCCTTCTGAAATCTAAAAGCCAATTGATAGAAATCCTTCTAATCTTTGCAACTTCTTAGCAAGTTAGGTTCATTTAAAACTACACTTAAACAAGTTCCTTTCCCAGGCTGAATGACCTTGCCTATTAGAGATAGTTTCTAGGGGATTTGGCAGTTTTACAACATAAGGAAAATTTATATGAATTATAAGGAGGAGAGACTGGGAGAAGGGCTGATAATGATGCCCCCCGCTTAGCCAATTCTCATACAAGCAGGAGGACTGTTCTGAATGGGCAGAACTAGTCTGAATAAAGTTTTCATCCAATCTCCTCCTTTCTACATACAGTAATCAATTACAATTTTAGGTTTTAACATTGAAACAGTAGCTAAAATAACTTAATTAACAATATTACAAGTTTTAAACAATCTTAACTGAAACTTCCTTTTAAACAAAGACAGACTTGGAAGCTTATGATTTCCCAAATTACAATACTCTGAGACTTTAAAAAAAACTGCTTCTTATACAGCATAGATAATGCAACTTTTTACCAGTAACAATGTCATAAACAATTATCATGTTCTTAAATTTGAACTTTGAAATAAAAACAAAGAATTACCAATCTGGTGACTTTAAAAATCAAGTTTTTGAAGTTACACAGAACTAAAATTTTCTTCTTGCCACACACCTGATCAGCTTATCACTAAAAATTAATTACATTCTGGAATCTCACATAGATGGTGAATGTGGTGATCCATAAACCTTCAAATTATCATAAATACATCCTTAGATGAAGCAAGCTTGAAAACCACATCTCTATATTTTTTCCTTTTTTCCCCAAGTTTCTCATTTGCTCAATAAGAATTCTACAAAATGCCTTTCCAATTCCCTGTGTACATTCACTTCATCATTAGTAATGTGGAAACTATAACTTTGTCACTGCATATTTCTAGAATAGCCAAAAAGTTAAATGAATAACCAGCTATCACAATAAATATCAGCAGCATTATTACTACCTATTTGTATCCCAAATATAACAGCTTTAAATTGTCAAATCTTATAACATAAAAATCCAATTCACATAAAATAAACAGAAGACAAAATTAGCAAAACTGATAAAATACCATAGCTGTTTTACAAAACTTTT